>CAOLHI010003824.1:0-151759 GCA_948474755.1 Ctenosaura bakeri
GGGGGGGGGAGTGAGTTGCAATGTTGTATGCTTTGGTAAAATATACAAAACCACCTGGAGCTTTTGGTCAGGGGCCGTGGGGAGATTATATGCATTATAATCAATGGCCTGTCCACCTCATAGCTTTCAAAAAGGACAAGAAAAGAGAGGATCTCACTAGTAAATCTCTAGTTGTTTATCCTTTAAAAAAGAAGAACTATTCCAATAGACCAGAGAGGGAAAAGAAAAGAATATAAGAGGTAACCCGGAAAGGGTGCAACTTGGCCTCTGATACCTCCATTATAAACTGCTAAGCTGCTCCTTCTTGGCTCTTTAGCCTGGAGACAATAAAAGGCCAGAGCAAAAGTTCAACTGCTAGATATTCCAAGAAGCACTGCGCTTTCTCTTCCTCAAATGTTGTTTGTATCAAGTTCTCAAGAATAGAACTCTCTGGGAACTGCCAAACTATAGAGGAGAGCGTCTGTTTCTGCCATGCTCAGCACGATGCTTCACTCAAGCCAGCAAACCCAAGTAATGTCAAGCAGCTGAAGAACTGTGGATGTGCAAAGACTCACATCATCTTGCTTCCAAAAGAAGTCTGGAAACTATTTGTCATCTCACATCTGTCCAAAGCATGCTCTTACTCCAGTGTTCCCCTGCTTTTCTTTGCTATCAAGGTGCTCCTTAACACTTATCACCAGGTCACTATTAAACTAAATCATCTTTGTAATGGATTTGGAGATGGAGAAAAATGTTTCCCTCCACAGCACTGATGATTATGGCAGGCAGCAATTCATCTCATGCATGATACGTGCCTTATTAAAGCAACAGCCGTGAAATTACTTGCTCTCAAGTAGTTCCACTCCTATAAAGCTTAGGAAACTGTTCTCTAGTGAGTGATCTGAAAGTAAAACCAGGGCATCTTGTCCTTTAAAAAACTGGCTCTCAAAGAATGGGATCACAAGAGACTTGTGGGAGGCAAGTGGTGTTGCAGACTTCTATAATTTTATGTCCTAGTCAGCGGGTGAAATCACTGGGTCTATTACACACAAAGACATGTGCCTTCTCAGAACATGCAGCTACCTGTTCTTCTTGTGTCTGTACTTTTCTATCATCCTATCTTGCAAATAATGGCAGAATGTGTGTGTGTGTGTGTATGTGTGTGTGTGTTTATTCTCCCTTGAAAACAAGGTCAGTAAGGCACAGGATGTCCAAACACCAGAACCTTGAAGTCACAAGTAGTGTAGTCGGCTGCAAGGACATATTTTTAAAAAACCAAAGCACATGGAATCACATTTCAAAAGTGATGTAATAAGTGGGAAAGGCCACTTAATTGGTGTAACACATATGTAGCCAACTTCCAAACATCCAGGGACTGCATATACCCTCCAACAGACTTAGGAGGGCCACATTTTCTCTCACACATAAGACTTGTCCACACTGATAATTTGCGTGTATTTACATCACATCATTTAATGTTGCTAAATATTGCCAGTTCCCAAAACATTTGCCCCATTTGGGAGAGTTCTTCGACACTTTCAAAATTCTCTTTTTAACGAAAAGAAGCCCCTCATGTCCTCTAGTGGTCAAGGGGGCAATTCTACCAGGTTTTTCCCTTTTCAGGGTGACTTAGATCCAGGAGGGGCTTGGATATACAACCAGAAAGGACCTAGCAAATTTTCCTCCACAGTCCCCAGAGTGTGAGGAGACCTCTTCAGTGGAAAAAAATAAAGGGAGAGCATAGGGCCTTTAACTGGACTGGGCAGATCAAGGTGTCTGAATCTGCCACCTTGGTGAGATGAGGAATGTTTGGAATACTTTTTGAAGTTAACTTCAAATATCATTTTAGTGGCATTTTAATAAATTCCTCCCCCAACTGCAGTTTTATATCTTTCTGTTATTAATGAGGTCTCTCATTCATAGGAGGACATTAATTTTAGTTAGCCAGGACCAGGCTGCCAACTGTTAATGAAAGCACTTTTAACTCAGCTACCCCCATATTGTAGAATGACCTGCCACAAGAGATTCAACAACTGGATATGTTGTCTCCATTTAAAATTGCATTAAAAATCAATCTCTTCCAGCAGACCTATCCAGATGGATTCTAAATTATGAGTTTTTAAATTATTAATGGATTGTTTTGAATATGTATGCTTTTTAAACAGATGTTATGGTCTTTTAGTTAGTGTTCATGTTTTTAACTGTGTTGTGTCTATTTGTTACTTTATTTTGTTAAAGAACACACACACAACAGCTAAAGGAGTCCAATTGCTCCTCTGGTCTTTACTTTCTAAGATATCAAGCTACTCTGAAGTTTAAATATATCCAAAAGAGCAAGGGGGAAAAAAGGAGGAATAGCTTTGATTTAAATGCAGAACTAACTGAGCAGAGGTATTATAGGGAAGTGTAAGTACAAGGAGACAAATATTATTTTCTTCTCCATTGACGGTGTCAGGGAATCAAATGTATTCAATTTCAATACAAAATTTTATTTAGAGTTAGGAAATCAAATTAGTGAAAGAAATTGAATAAGAAGAAGAGGGGTGTAGATTAAGGATCATAGATCCCAAAAATATAGAAAACATGGTGATATAAGAAAACATGGTGATATAAGAAGGAAGACGACAGGAAAGGTAAATTATGTTTTTCAGATACTTGTTTGTATTTTGTGTTTATATTAATGATCAACACATGATTGTTACTTTCAAATATCTCTGGATTTTCGCTAATAAAAATAAAGTTAAAAAAAGAATACACACACACACAATATTTTAACATAAAAACAATAAATAATACATTTCAAATCCCAATAATGACTCAACAGGGTGGCACATTCATGCAAAGCTGGAGGTACGTGACCATTCCACTTCTGGCAGTATGTTCAGACATGATAGATTTTGTATCCTGCATCACTGTATACAGGAATCTTGTGGTTCTTCAGAAAATGGTCCCCTTTTGCTCATACTTTAAATGCAATTTAAAACCAGATCTTTTATTACAAAAGGGAACTGCCAGTAGCACAATTTCTACCAGGCAAATAATTTGCTGATTGGATATCACAAGTAAATCTAGTGGGTTCCATCTTCATTCTTTTTTTAATATTTGAAGGGAAACTTGCTTTCTATATATGGTTGTGAAAGCTAGGCAGTGAAGAAAGCTGACAGGAAGTAAATCAGCTCATCTGTAATGTGGTGAAATGTGGAAGAAAGTTTCTACATATATTATGGGCTGCTAAAAAGACAAATGAATAGGTAGTACAAGCTCAAGCATGAACTCTCCCTTGGAGCCAAAATGATTAAAATAAGGCTATTTGTCCATAAAATGAAAATACACAACTCACTAGGAAAGAGGATAATGCTTGATTAATTGAGAGGTAATGAGAAAAACAGGAAGACTATGGCCATTTTCACACAGGGTTTTTTAAACGGGGCAGAGCGTCCTCCATGGAGGATGTCTGCACCTGGGACCAGACTGGGTCGGACCTACTGAACATAGATCCACAGTCCAGCCCGCTCCCAAACAACCCCAAGTGGTCGTCCAGTGTGCTTTTGAAAGACTGCTAAAAACAGGTGTTTCAAAAGCACGGAGCACACCACTGCAAGCCTGCGATCTGCTGGGGGCAGGCTTTAGGCTGGCGAGCTTCAGCGGTTGGTCGAGAGCCTCGACCAACTGGAGGCCACCATTTTCGTCCCCGGAGCAGTGCGGAGGGGCGGCTACGGACTGCTCTGGAGAAGCGTGGACTGGACCGGGGAGCCCAAAAGTCCGGTGAGTAGCGTCATGGGGTGATTCCCTCGCCCTGTGTGGAAATAGCCTATATTAAACATGGGCAGACTTAATCAAAGAAGCCACCGCAGAAAGTTCACAAGACTTGAATGAGGCAGTTGATCACCCAGACTCATGGAGATCTCTCATTCACAGGGTCACCATAAGTTGAGGTTGACTTCATGACAAAAAACAACAACTGCTTGGCCTTAGCAAGCACCCACATATTGCTCCAATTACCATGAGATCTGCTAAGGATTTATACTGCAACCTAAGTTCGATATGAGCCATAATATCCTGTAGAGTACAGTATCAATGCATAATTCATACATCGTTATGCTTGCACAATGCAACATGGCATTTCCAGGTGAGGTAAACACTTGCAGTCTTGCTTCCTTCTATTTGTATTTACTGTATCCAGAATTTTGTGTGAAAAGGGGATGTGCTATTTATTTAGTATGCAGAGCAGTTTAATTGGCAAAAATATCATAGACCACAATTGTATACCTTGGTAAGTAAACATAAACCAGGAGTGGGTAAAGGATGGCTCACAGGTTGCAAGGCAGCACCTAAAGTTTTTTTTTTTTTTTTTTGGCTGCCAGGAGTGGTCTCCTTAATGGTCTATCATGATGATGAAAGAAAGAAAGAAAGAAAGAAAGAAAGAAAGAAAGAAAGAAAGAAAGAAAGAAAGAAACTTGAAGGTCCTCAAGGTGATTTTTGTGACCCTGGGTCCCTTCTGGACTTCATCATGCCCATCCCCCCAAAAAAACCCAGCCCCCCCAAAAATGTCAATTTCTATTCCTGGTAACCTCTAGGAGTGGCAATTTTACAATGAAGGAAAGGCAAGTTCCCCTGTGCCTCATTTTGTCCTCAATTCTCTCTCATCTCCATAGAAACCAGAAATGGATGTCCAGCCATATTCAGATATTTGTTTTCCATTTTGGGGTCTGATGTAGTCCATGGTGGGTCCTGTGGTTGAATAACTGGCCCTTAGGCCTCAGAACCTGACAATCCCTGTAATAAAGTTATTTCCCAGAGGATCTACAAGAGTTAACTGTGAAGCTGGTTGTAGCAAACAGGACAGAACACATTGGTCTCTGTAACTGACATAAACCTCCTGCTGTAAAAGCTGAGGTTCTCTCTTTACCTCAATCCTGAGTTTTGTCTTTACAAAATTAATAGAGAGCGAGGTGGTTTCTGGGAAGTAACAACTTCAAAATGTCTTTCAAGTGTGCTACATTTGAAATCAGTGGCTAGATGACATGTGTAGGGATCAGCAGCATTATTCAGACAAACAAACAAACAAACCAACCAAGTTTGCCATGCTAGCGTTGACCTTTTGTGTTAAGACTAGGAAACATTTCTTTTCCTTTTAAACACAGGCAAGAAAACCATTGGTAATATCAGTTGGGAATTTTGTGCTGAAATTTATGCGCTCCCTAACCAATATGCTCTGTAATTGCAGTATAAAAACAAACTTGGCCACTGGTGGAAACCACCTCTTATGATGCTATAGGCCCTTGGGAAGAACTCCTCCCCATGTGGCATCTTCCAACTCCATAATCTTTTTTTGTAACTCATCCACACCCTGTAACATTTAAACATTGAGAGAGGAAAGCAGAAAACACACAAACTTACCGGAGGGCCACGGGGACCAATAATGGACATGCCAGCTTCTCCAGGGGCTCCCTACGGTAAAACAGTGACATAATAAGTTCAAGAAAATGGGAAGACGAACAAAGAGAAAGAATTCTGCGTATAAGTAATAGAGCCAAAGTGAATACTTAAAATAAAAGATTAAAGTGAACAAGAATAGAAAAGTGTAGCCAAGGAAACAGTGAGGGTAGGAGGAAAGTTTATACATGAAATTAAAATGAACAAAATATACACAGACTCTTGAGAAGTAAGGATTAAAAACACTTTTCTTACAACTGAAAGATCAAGTCTCTTGGCCTTTTCCGATCTAGACAAGGAAATATTTTGAATGTATTCTTGAAATCAGACCAAAGAATCCCTCTGGTCCTATTGCAAATGGAAAGTATACTTTTACCATGTAGCTACATATATTATTATCTCATGCCAGATTTGTCTCATGCCCAGTTATCATTCTCGTCCACTGGGACCTTCCTTCCCAAATCTAATATGACTAGGAGTTAAGCTACTACATTTTGTTTGGCAATATGGGATGCTCAATTAAATCAAGGGGCATCCATGTATACATATGCATAAACACATCCACATGATTTTTTTTTTAGTATAATTTCCTATACAGATATATTTCTTCTATTTGTGTGTGTGTGTGTGTGTGTGTGTGTGTGTATGCATGTGAACATAATAGGATAAATATACTGAATGATACCCAAAGCAATTAATTAAATTTTACCTGCAATGAACTTCTGGGTTAACACATGGAACTTAGCTATTATTTTTAAAAAGCCGGGGTCTTTTTGAAGATTTGTTGATCCTGTGACTAGTTAACTAGCTAACTAATCATGCAGGAATCACAAGATCAGCATTGTTCTACACTAGGGATGGGGAATGTATGCCTGTTTAGATATGGTTGGACTGCAACTCCCATTCATCCTCACTATCATAGCCAATTGATAGAAGATGCAGTCCAACAACATCCAGAAGGCCTCCCATTCCCAGTCCCTGCTCAATACATTTTGAACTGCTTTGAAACTGGCTTAGCAGCCATGTCTTCTCCCACAGAAACTTGGAGACGCTACCATCCCAAACTGATGTGAATTCTTTAGCAGAAATCCAAGCTTTTCAAGGATCCATAGTCCCTACACACAGTATCCTTGACTGGAAACTCTGACAGTTCATCTCCTTTGAGACAGTATCAAACCTAGACATTGGTACATAGATAGTTGGCCCTTTCAACATTATTCCTGCAGTGTTGAGAGCTCCGTCTTACGCTGTGAGAAATATCTGGCGTACTGCCCAAGTTTCTAGGAAGCAAGGTTCCCTTTGCCTTACCTTTTGAAGCAGTATAAGAAGAGGCCCAGTGTTAGAAAAAGTGTATTTCCTTAGAAGAGTGGTCAGTTTGAAAGAGTTCAAACAATATGTTCTGAGTGGCCCCAATACCTGAAGCTTCAGCAGACATGCAACAACAGCCAGTTAGCGTGCTTAGGCTTCTGGTCCAATTCCTGACTCGGTTTCCTGATTTCTAGTTCATCCAAAGCTCTGACATCTAGCAAAAGGCCTCTCTCTGGTTCTCCTCCTCCTCCTCCCTTCCTAAATTTCTTTTGGAATGTTAATTGACAATAACAATCTTTACATCTGCTTCTGCACCTGGTGTCTACCTAGGCTACACATCCCATACAGCTGAGGTTACAAACACTTACACATGTTAAAGTTCAGACAGTGAAATTCTATAGGTTCTTTTGGAAGGAGAGGGGTAGCATGTGGGAGCATCATGTAAAAAACGGTATTGGTTCAAGGGTGATTCCAAAAGAGCCACACCTAGGTCTGTCATAGGACAATGCACAGCTGTTCCATTTATTTCTCCTTTTTTAGGATAAGAAAAAAAAAGATGAAAGAAACATGAGAAAGCTACAAGTTTAAACAGTGACGTCTCTCTCAATCCCATAAAACCCCATGAATGAGTCAGGGTGATTTCACAATAAAAACCTGGGGTGCTGGATGAATATTAGACGTGCATATCCAGAGATGGACAGATTGGCTGGGTTCCATTTTGAGGGAAAGTTTGGCAGACCTGAATTTTTCCATCTAAATCAACTTCTGCAGACCTTTCTGGAGTCTCTTTTGGATTCTGGAAATGTCATTTTCACTGGGAAACTTGCTACAATCTTGTTGATTCCGGTTGCTTCCAGAACTTCAGAGACACAGAACAGCACTGAACTTGTACACTGACCTTCAGCACCATCACAGTGTGATGATGTGGGTTTATAAAATGAAAGAGGCTCTTTGGGCACATATGATCAGCCTTAATGCTTCCTTAAAACTTTCTTAACCCACAATCCTGCATTTACTCTAACAGCAGTTCCACCACAGGCAAAAGTGCAGGATTTTGCACCAACTGCCCATTTTCTACAGGACAGGAAATAACCTTAACTGTATTCTACCATATTTTGAAAACTTTACATCAAATATTTGTTATTTCTTTTGACACTGCTGGCAATATAACATGCTCAGCTTAGATTACAAATCCTTAAATGAAGTTAAGCATTATATTTAGGAAGTGGGCAGTTGGACCAATGTTGAACAAACAGAAATCAAAGGTTCTAGAAACATAACTTCAGATATTCAAAGCCTATATCCTGAAAGAAGTCTTAATCCCTCCCTCTCTCTCTCCCCCTCTCGGTGTGTGTGTGTGTGTGTGTGTGTGTGTAACATTGCACATGCCAGATACTTATAACTTTTGTATACTTTCACATGAGGAAGAGTGAAAAGCTTGATCCTTCAAAGCTCATGTTGCTGTTGTTTAATTGAAGAATTCATTCTGTAGTAGCAAAGTCCTAACATTTAAATGGTTTTCCTATAGCATTTAAGCTGTTAAACATTTCAATGTTATATACGATCAAAAGGAATTATGGCCACTAACATAATAGAGGTTTTAAAAGAGACTTGGCAGATATCAATCAAATGTGAGGATTGACTTTGCAACACAATGATACTCAAAGGTATAAATGTTGCAGGGGGCCATTTTTGCTACAGAAGTGGGAGAATGAGTCTCCTCTTTTCTGGCATCACCTTGGTTCACGATATTGACCCACGTTTTCCTAACATGCAAATCTTTCTTCATCCTGGCTTACTTAAATGGACTCACTCTTCCAAGTATTTATTCACCTGTGTCTACCCTGCTGATGCTGGAAAATCACTTCATTTTGCTTTAAATGAGAGGCTAGGTAGATGTAAAGTAAGTTTCTAAAAGCAAAGAGGCTTTCTGAAGATTCCACAATGCTAATGATGCTGTGAAGCTGGTATCACTCAAAATGCACGCCTGCTTCAGTGCCCCTCTATCTACTTGCTCAATTTGCACATTTGTAAACAAACTTATTACAAGACCCCCATAAATCCACTTTGTTCTCTCTTCCAAAGAAAATTACCACTTTAAAGATTATCCTAGACTTCCCACTGTTCAAAAAGATGCAGTTCATTGAATTTATGATGCTCTATGCTTGATGCTACTGAAGTGCAAGGAAGAAGGGTCTCTGTAATTGCACAGAAGGATAGAAAAAAATCCAGTTCACTTAGAGCTGCCCCATTTCTACCTAAATTTAACCCCAAATTATGGATTAAATAGCTACTCACTATATCAGTGGGACAAGAGGAGTAGTACAAAAGAGCTTCAATCCAATAAAAGTATTACAGAATTGTAAAGTTGGAAAGGATCCCAAAGGTTATTTATTCCAACTCCTGACCATGCAGCTATTTTTTTTAAAAAAAATCATGTGAGATAATGAGGGTCATCTTTCAAAGGGGTAGCCATGTTAGTACATTCCAGCAAAACATCAGAATCTTGTAGTTACCTCAAGAACAGACCCAACTACAGTAGACTCACTAAGTCAATTGATGAATGGTAAGTCAACATTCAGTATCAACATTCATTCAATAGCTTACTTTATTTGAGACTAGCAAATGAGTTTCAGCATGGAAGAAAAGAAAAGCCAAAATGTTAGGCATCAAGAGTCAAACAGTTACAATGTCACATGAAGAGTCTGAGTAGGGAGAGAGATGGACAACCTGCATCATGCCCTCTAATAGCAGTCTCTGGTGGCTGAGTGCAAAGGGCATTAGAGTGAGAATAGGGCTAAGAAGAAACAAGAAGAGAGGGACTGGCATGCTTGCGTGAATGCTGACCTACGTAGAAATACATAACTAAAAGAAAAAAAGGCCAAAGGGACCAAGCACATGCTCACACACACACACACACACACGCACACACACCAGCCCAGTAAAGACAAAATTTTCTTATGTGAATAGCAGTTGGAAGAGAAGCATGCAAAACTTAGGGAGGTGCTGGACATGAGTGAGGAGAGAGGAGAATGAGGAGGAGGATGAAGAGAATGACTCTCTCTACTTGAGCCTCTTGTCTAAGCAAAAACACTTCTGTTGGATGACGAAAATGTGGAGGAATATTGGGTTTGATTCAGACTTAGTTATACTTAAAATCAATCCATTTGGGTAAGAGCAAGGCAGCCACTTAAGGTGGCAGAAGGTAGGAGGCAGCAGCAGTCACTTGTCTATTCCTTTTGACATCCCAAGTGTTCAAATCTGTGAGAGGACAGGGTTTATGTACAATGTAATTCTAAACTAGTTTTTTCTGTTTCACTTTTTGTATTGTATTTGGATGTATTAGATCTTTGTTACATATGCATGTATAATGTATGTCATCTTTTTATGTTTCTAGATTCACGTATTGTATGTTTTTAGATTCTTTCAATTATAATTCAATAAAATTTATTTTTAAAAAAGTCATTCTAAACTAGGCCCTTTTCGCACGGCATTTCCGATGCGAGAGGGCCCCTTGAGCGTCGCGCAAATGTGAGGAGCGATCCACATGACACACTCACATTTGTGCGATGCTCCAGGGCCTGATGCGGACCGCTCATGTATTTTTTTCATTTTCGGCTTGAAGCTGAAAATGCCGTGTGGTCGCGCATCGCTCCAGGGCCCCACGTGCACTTACCTTGCGTGCGGAGCCTCAGGAGCCGAGCTGGTCGCGCTTCCTATCTCAGTGCAGCCTGGGTGGTCCCAGGTTGCACTGCAAAGGAAGAGGCAGGGCTCTCGCGTGAGCAGGAAGCTCATGCAGAGCCAAAGAAGCAGGGAAGCGAGAGCCTTCCTCCGGAGGCTGCTCGTGCGAGCACCGCACCCCAGCGCCGAAAATGGGTGAGTTGCAGAAAGGGTACTATTCAACTGCCCTAAGACGTGACAATGGATGCTCTCCTGTTGCCACTGCTGAAGTCAGATTCAACTGCCAGTCCAGTCAGTTTCAGAATGGAGGTGATTGCCTTCATTGTCTACAGCAGCAAAATATATCGGGTTGGAATACGAGATCACTAACTTCAGTGGATCTAGTTTAACTATGAGTAAGTCTGCAACTACTGCAACTAACCCATTATGTTCCAAGTGAAACATTGCTTTGTTTTAGTATGTTACCTAAAAATATCCCTGTACCGAAAGCCTGACCTGGTAGTGGGTTGTTGTTGTTTTTTCAGTTTATCATGTTGTATGACCTACAGGAAACGAAAGCCTAAAAGTTACTTTGTTGTTTGACTTATTCCATAATACAGCATGCCATGCAGCTTGCTTTCCTCTTTACAAAATGTTTGCAGTGTTTCTAAATATTCTTATATACTGAAATAGTTAATTGGGGGACAGAGATGAAAATCTGCAGGAAGCATTCTCCCACTTTTCTTTCCTGAGGCATGGCATCATCTAAAATTGTTGTGCCCCTGATAAATACATTATGTTCTTTTGGCACATCAACAGAAACAAATTTTGTTAAGGCCAAAGGATTTGACCTCTGCATCGTAAGATGTTTTAGGCTACTATCTACCTTAGCCCCAGTGAGGAAGGAACTGATATAATGTTTATCATTTTGAAGGGAGGAAAGGAAAACACCATTATATATTAGAGTAAATGTTTGAGACTTCTCTCTTCACCTGCTTTCCTCAATTATTTTTGTGAGGCTTTCCCCTCAAATAATACAGGGGTTGAAGCAAGGTTTGTAATTAGGAACTACAGAGCTGGCCCAGCAGATTGCATCTGGATAGGGCCAACTAAAGTGCAGCTGGTGCAGTAAAACCATATGTCTGTGCATATCTTTCCTGGACACACCAAGCACAGCTGCCAGCAATGAAACAGAAAATGGTTCCAAAAAGTATCAGAAAAGACCAGCTGCAAATGTTGAGTTTGCCTGACCAACCCTATAAATAAGCTCCTGCACAGTTAGTTTAAATTATAGTAAACAAACTGAAATCTGCAGCCTTGGAGCATATGTGGGCTCTTTCAACCGAATGAGAGAGGGAAAAAATGAACCCATCTATTCTTGTTCCCATATATTAATCTCTTGTAAAGTAGGGACTTCTAAAATTGGCCTTTGACTCACACAGAGGTCTTCCTTCCTTCCTTCCTTCCCTCCTTCCTTCCTTCTTTCCAATACGACTGAGGGGTGGGGTGGGGGGAATGATGGAGTGGAATAACTCAGACTGATTTCGATTCAGTCACATAGCAAACTCATTTTTTAGGGGAATGTTTCATTTTTATGAGGAATGTAACTCACAATATAGGAGTTTAATCCACAGTGACAATACTGCTAATGAATAAACAGCAGCTATTGACAAACTTGGTGTGAAGTGATGAGCTAGAAAGGGCTGACTCACCTTCTCTCCAGGTTGCCCCTTTAGTCCCTGGGCCACCATTTACATCAGTCGAAGCCACATGCAAGAGGATGAAGGGAAAAGAAAGAGAGACACAAACACAGGAGTCAGTGTTAAGGCACACTCAGCCCCCAAACAACATAAATGCACATAGAGGTGCAAAAACTGAAAGTGACACACAGAAACACACTTTGCTTTACGCTCACGCAGAAGCACAATGAATGATGACTTTTGCTTCTTTCTCTGTTTCATTTAAACGACATTTTAAGAATTTCAGCTTGCTATCTTTGTAAAAGAGAAATCTAGATGTTTTCTAGATAAACAGCTCATCTTATGGAGAACACTGTTTTTGAAACTTACCTCTTTAGATTATAGGTAGGGTAGTTTGTGATGGTTCATCTTTCTGTTGGTCTTTCTGTCTATCTATCTATCCAGACAGGCAGTCAGACAGAAACAATTTCTGCATATCAAAAACCAGTATATCTTGAAAAAGGCATTCTAGCTTAAGTTTTTACCCTGACAAACTGCTGTTGAATAACTCTCTCTATATATATGTGGGTGGGGGAAATATGTAGCCACGCAATAGTCCACATACACTCTGAAATAGTACACTCCAGGGTCTGTTTTTTTTCTTGCAATGACTCATTTACCTAAGACCCTTGTGAAGCTGACAAAAGTGGGAGATACAAAGCAGTGAAGCAAGGAAGCATACTGAGTTTAAAAGCAGGCGAAACAAATGGTTTTATATTAACACGAAGCTCACGGTGTTAGCTGGGCTGGCCTATGATTGAGCTCAGGTCACAAGTTAGTAATGCAGAAATAGCAACAGACCTGACAAGCTTCCTTCAACCCACCACTTTCAGGAAAGTCAGACTGTTTGGAAGATCAATTTTGAAACCCTTTGTGCAAGTGCATTTTAGCCAGCAGCATGATAACCAAAATAAAGAGATCATTCTGAGATACTACTGATGAAATGAAATGAAAAGCATTATAATCTGTGGTTAAAATACACCAGGCCACTTCAGCTGAAAGACATTTAACCAATTTCATCAGTGGTTCAAGCAGGCTGTGTGAAAGGATATCAGTTTTGAGAGGCTTATGCATAACAGCATAGATTGTTATGGCACCTCTAAGGAAAACGATGACTTGGCATCCACTAGAGGCACTGCCAAATCACTAACTTTTCAGTTTCAATATCTGTGTAATACAGGGAACTCAAGCATTTCACTTCATGCGAAACTGAAGAGTTCTCCTAAGAAGAAAGCACCTCTGAAAAGTTTCAGAGGAATCCAAAATGCTTCTTTAATTTGGCCAGGAAAAGTTTCTCTGCATCTCTAGTAGTTGTCAGTTTTCTCCAAAAGCAAATGCTGAAGGGAATTAAAAGTTCTTAAACACACCCACCATGGAATTTTGATGGAAACCAAAGTAACTTCAATGAGATTAGTAAATTTTTCAAGTAACAATTTGTCCATCCCCATTATGTACATAATGTACATAACAAAACTTGGGACTATCTCTCACAATACTTTGCACTATCTGAACAGGTGCTGGCCCATTATGTCTTCTCATTATTGGTTACATACCCACAACACCAAGTCCCGCTACTTTATGGGAAAAAAATTCAAATCTCCTACTAGTTACAGCTTTACATCAAGAACAAGATTTACCTTTGCCTTTCGATAAAATGAGGGACTTTGATAAATTCATATCTTTATGAAATATAATGTGGTATTACTGTAGTAGTATATATATCTACTACAGTTGTTACAGAATAGTGCAATGGTTTGGTTTATTTCAAAATATATATGTGATATATGGACTGTGTATTAACCACATATACTGCAGCATCTAGTCCCATTTAGGCCTAAAGCCAATTGGTAGTACCAAGTAGAGTACCCTGACTGAATCAAGTGTACACCAGGTCTTACGTACATCTCAATGATTGAGTTGCTTTGGCTGGAATTAGCAACTGGCCTTGAGCCTGAAATTATACCATGAAGGCAGTAGTTAAACACAATCTCTTCATAAAGAGGTACTATATGCAAGGATACAAAAAGTAGGAACTGGATTAGAATCTCTGTAGGAAGGGACTGATAGTGTAAGCATTTTCTCTTTGGGTCTTAGAGAAAACAAGAGGTAAATAAAGTACAATTGTAGACTTCATAAGGCACAGTGATGCCCACCAAGCTGGATGCCTTTTATCAAGGATGGGCAAACTGTGGATACATGCAGGCCTGAGGCCTGTTTTATGGTCTCCAGGGACCCTCATGGGTAAAAAAACAAATGTTCAATAACTTTTTGCTCCAAAATGCCCAAAAATGATCTCTAGGAGGTATAGAGAACATTAAATACTTCAACAGTTCTGCAACACATTTATTGCAACAACCTTAATCCAATGTATTGTAAGTAGAATCCCTGGTAAAAACAAAGACAATGACACAACAGCATGACAGCTGCCAGTCACAAAACTATCTTCTCTAGTCCCCATCTCAACATTTTTCTTATACGCAAAGCTTGTAGATTAATGTATCCAATTTGAGAGTCACCCTTCTTTTGTCTTCTGTATCCACCAATCTAATCTACTAATGAATCTTCTATAGTATTCAGATTTTGATTCAATCTGCTTTGGAAAAACCTCACTTCACCTTGAGCATCTCATGAAACCGTCCAGATTAGTTTGATTTTGGTACTTGATTCAGGATTTAAGTGAAGATAAATATTACAATGTTTGAGGCTAAACATTTTGGTACTGTATAAGAAAACAGCATGTTGTTGCCTAGAGTGCATTCAGAAGCATTCAGAATATTTGATTTCAACAGGATGAATATAGCTATCACGCTACTGCAAAGTAGGGAATGTAAAAAGATATTTGCAAATTTTCTTGTTCTTGACAGGGAATCAGCCACTGTGAGATTTTCTCCTTAAGTAAGAACAAAAAGATCTGCTTTTTTAATTAAAAAAAAGTTTGTAAAGCAAACACCCTGATATTTTATGCAAAATATATCCTCTGATCAAAAACATTTCTTGTGTAAAACCCAGATTTTTATTTTATTTTTTTGTAAAAACCCCAATTGTTTTTGTCTTACTGGGATTTTTAAGAAGAAATCCTAAAATGCGAAAAATAATCACAAAATTCAGAAAAAGCTTATGATCTTGACTAGTGAGGATAAAACTTTTGAAATTTTCTGACTTGCATGTGAGAACAAAATAACAAAAGATTTACATCCCTGTAAATAACATCCCTGTAGATAACACATGCATGGTGGGGTGGACTTTGGTAAGCAAGCATGCAATTCTTAGCTGCAGAAAGGCAGCAAAGCTCATATCCAGCCCTTACTTTACTTTAGAACAGAAAAGAAGCTCAATGAAGCTGCCAGCCATACAAAGATATTTGAAAAAAACCCAACCATGTTTAAGATGTGGAAAATTGCTCAAGAACAGGTAAGCAGCTTCTTTGGGAGGCAATGTGACCATATCAGCTATCAGTTGTTAGTTTAACTATGGCCCTTTCCACACCGGGCTATTAAAACGGTGCAGAACGACCTCTGACGGAGGTCTTCTGCACCGTGGAGTGGACTGGGGCGGACTACTTTTTGTAGTTCCGCACCTCAGTCCGGTTCGGAGCGACTGGAACTGGTCGCGCAGTGTGCTTTTTAAAAACCTCTTTTAAGAGGTTTTTAAAAAGCATGGAGCGCGCGACTCCACGTCACTCCGTCACCGTGCTCCGGTGCAGATTTTCAGATGCGCACTAGTGCGTGCCTGCAGATCTGCCGGGGGCGGGCTTTAGGCTGGCAAGCTTCTCCGGTTCATGGAGAGCCTCCACCAACTGGAAGCCGCCATTTTGGACGCCAGAGCAGTGCAGAGTGACGAGCTCGCACTGCTCCTCATCCCAACGAACTCGCCGGGATGCTGAAGAAATCCGGTGAGTCCTGTTTTGCGCAGTTCATTTCCCACGTGCGGAAAGGGCCTATGTAACATGTTCTACCTTTACAGTGTATTGACTTCTTTTTTACTCTTTCAAACAATGTTAGAAACAAAATTACTTCCATAAATACACAAATTATACTTGTTTTCATTGAAATTTGATGCTATAACTGTCCTCTGGTCACATCAGAATTTACTCTGACAGATTACCAAAATATTTCTTTTCATCAGGTTTCCTTACAAAAAATTCCATGTCAGATTTATTTATGAATCACTCGTGTGTGTGAGAAAGAGAGTAAAAGATTAAGGCTACAATCCTATATAAAATAACATGGGAATAAATCCTATTTAGTTCATTGGTTCTTATTTCTGTTAATTGCAGCCTCAGTCATTCAGGTTTCTTCTATCTTTTGTTTGTCCATGACAGCATTTAAATCAGCCTTTTATTCGAGTTTTTTAATAATTGCTGCTCCTGCTTTCATTCTTTTCCAGCCAAACTAGATTATTTCTTCAAGATAATGACTGTGTCAACCCCTCACACACAAATGGGTCTCAGTTAGCAGAAGGTTTGGGAGCAAGTGTGCCAGGTAGTCATAAAAGGTTTAAGACTCACCGGTCGTCCACGGATCCCCATGGTGCCTTTGTCTCCCTAACAATTAATGCAAAATCAGAGGGCAGTTGGAATCTGATCATATGTGATACTATAAACTGATACATGTGAACTTTCACAAGCGGGTTTATGCAACTACAACAATTAGTCTAGATTTTGTATATGATTACATGGAATTATGTGCATTTTATGGAATCATTTAAAGTGGTGCACTAAATGTACCATCTGTGTGGTAGCATATAAAATCTGCTTGCCTAAATTTGATATTGAAACGGTTGCCTATTTCTTAAGGGCAGCACATATAAGTAATAAATGGAAAAAAAGATTAATCCCTCAGCACAGGAAGTCACTAGCATTGTATAAATAATTTGAGAGATCCTTAGTGCTTTCAGTCTGGCAATATAAAGAGCTTAGTCCTATTAGTCTGTCCAGAGATCTGTGCTCTTGGCATGCTGTCTGCTATGAAAGTAATGACAAGAATAATGTGGTGATGATGATAAGGGGGAAGTAGATATTCTGGGAGTAATCACAAATCAGGACAAAACAGTAGTAACTTAAGTACAAATTACTCATCATCAACTATACCACGCTAATGAAGTAAAACGCCAAATAATATTAAAACTGAACAATTTATGAGCTTGTCAAAGCTGTCTTTGCAGGCACTGGCTATAATACTGGATGGCAGCAAATAAGAAGCAAAAAATGCATCTTCTAGTTTCCTACAGAGCACATGGTAAAACTCTGTCTCCGCACTGGTGTTTCCAAGGTTGTAAGAGGTTAGGGGCTTACTGTGTAATACCAGCTGGTTAAAGATGGGTGAGCCTGTTGGCCAAGTCATCTGGACCTGTGCTGAATCCAATCCTTCCTAGCTAAGACAAATTATTCAGGATTACCCTCATCCTAGCCTAACTCTTTGTTAGCATTGGCGCTGTATCCCTGAGCTGGAAGGATTTTGGATCTAGCATTCAAGCACAAAAATGATAAATAAGCTGCATTTTATTTTATAATATTCCATTCTATACTCTGATGGCATCATATTGTACTGTACATGAATCCTCGCCTATGGTGCTGACAATAAAGGATGGATACTTAATGATAGCACAATGCCTATAATGTAATGCCAAAAAATACACTCACTTCTGGCTAATGCTTTCACTCCTCACAGTGCACTGCTACAGCCTTTATAGCTTAATAAATAAGCATTGCTGGCCTGGCTGACTGCCTACTATGTTTCTAATTTACCATGTTTCTATTTATCACCAAAGCAGCCAAACACTACACGATGGAATGAAAAGAAGGCTCTATATTTTCAAATCCTCCTTTAGGGCTTCAGAGAGCATGTTCAGGACCCTGGGTTGTTTGTGTGGAAGTCACAAATGGGTGTTATTCTATCCAAAACTATCCAGCCTTATCATTGTGTAGATTAAGCTTTGTCTTCAGTTCAATCTGATCCTTCTCTAATATTTTCAAGCAGCAAATCTCCAAACTGGCTTCTTGAAACTGAAACCACTTTCCTCAAGAATTTTAAATCTCGTCAGTTTTCCTAAATCTCTCCACTTATTGAAACTGAATTACCTTGTTCACTATTGCCCAGTAAAGGTTACTGCTGTGTTGTGGAGTTTGGATTTTGTTGTATTTTGTTCAATGTGGGGCAGGCTTATCCCAGAGCCCATGCATTAAAGTAAATTGGAAATGAGAAATAACTAGTGGTATACTTCTTACTCAACACATTATATGGTGATCCAGTACCCAAGTACAAGGGTGAAAGACAGCCATATAGTGCCACAGACATCCCCTCAACACTCATAATTTGTACATGTCTGCTTTGATTGTCATATTTCCTCAGTCCTCTTCCCACTATAATGTCTCTGCATTTTACATGTAGTTTTGTATATATGCAATTGATGGAGGCACATGTATTTTGAGCTTGAGTTATTCATATATGAGTAAGTGAGAGCAGAACTACAGAACAACAGGTTACAGCAAGTCTAACTACAGCTTATACTAAGGCTGCTGGGAGACGTGGGATGATAGTTCAACATCCCCATTTCTCTGTAATGTTAGATATTTTTACTACTATATTTCAATAATATACTAGTACATTTAATATACCAGAAATATACCAGTATATTGACAGTATATGTGTGTGTGCACACCTATGTGTGTATGCACACACACATTCACACACATATATACACACCAGTATATCATAATATACCAGTATATAATACACTAGCATCATGACCAGTTGGACATTTCCCTATCTTTTCTCCACATCGTTGGTTGTTACCAGCATTTGTCATTTAGGTATTTTTACCAGTATCATACCAGTAATATATCTGTACATTTAATATAACTGAAATATATCAGTATATTACCAGTACATATATAACATATACCAGTATAACATAATATACTAGTAATTTATAAGCATAATGACCAGTTGGATACTTCCCTACCCTTTCTCCACATCATTGGCTGCTAATATACCAACATATTTAATATAACAGAAATATACCAGTATATTACCAGTACATGTATCATGTACCAATATATCATAATATACCAGTATGTTTACCAGCACCATGACCAACTGGACATTTCAACACCTGTTCAACACCTCATTGGCTGCTACTGGCAGAGAAGGGCAGAGAGGGCAGAGAAACAACATCATTTCTTCTAAACACTATAGGTAAAAAAGGAAGGAATTCAACATGAAGCTACAGTTTTTAATGGCAGCCTAATGCAAGGCTGGGGAACCTGTGACCTTCGAGAGGTTAGAAAACTACCCCCACTCATAATTCCTCACCACTTTCTAGAAGGAAACAGAGTTAGTCTACCAGTTGCCTGATCTTGCCGTTATGCCTTTTTCTGCCCTAGAAAAGTTCATTTTATATGAAGAGAGCTGACTCTGAATGTTAGATTTCCTGAAAAAGAGTTGTACATTTATTTTAATAGCAACAGTTTATCCAGTATGGTCCTTTGGATTTCCACTGGGTGAAGAGTAAACTATCTTCTCATGTCAATAACTTAATAATTTATTTAAAAGTGCCAATTCTAGAGCATAAAGTGTTCCTGGAATATTCCCTGCGACCCATCATATCTACTGGCAATCACTAATACCCGGTTTTTGTATGGATTAGAATTAGGTATGTGATTACAAATCCCATAAAACTTGACCGGCACCATGTTGGTTTAGCTTTTAATCTTTGCTAATAAGACTATTCACATAAACAAGCTTAGAGTGGAAAGAAGTATGGTGGCTCTCACAAGATGGTGAGAGGTTTTGCATTCTTTGTTGTTGTTCATCAAGCAGAACTGTGAAGAGGAAGGGGAGGATGCATCCGCTAAGAACAGGTTTCATCAGCCAGTCTGGCTCCTTCTTAGGAAATGCAGATGAGTCATTACATTGACTTGATCACAGTTACTATGTCAGTTTCTAATCAGGAAGTTGGGTAAGTGAGCAGTGACAGAATAAGATCCCTGGGCCACTAATATATCTTAAGGCCCCTGGACCTGTTTCTAAGGTGAGGGAACTCAGCACTGACAGCCAGGCCTATTTGTAACTACTTTTTTACAAAATGATGAAAACACAGAATGCATTACATTAAAATAACAACCACTACCACATGAAACAGGAAACAATAGGATTAGCATGAAAGCAATGACAAAAATAAATGGATGAAATATTGTAGAAATGAGTCAGTTTGATATATCAAACAAAGAGGGGAATATGTAAGACCCCTATCAAGTGAGTACAAAGGTGGTTGTAAGGTCTCCTTTCGTATCTGCCTTTCTACTACACTACTTTAAAAGCAAAAACTGTGGAGATACGTTGGAAGATACAAGCTCGCACACCTAACACTATCAAAATAAAATGCAAACATGTATTTCTATCAAGCTTGAGGTGTAGAGGAGTAGAATGAAGTCGCCACATTAGTGTTTGCCCCCTCTTTCAGGGGGTCCATGCCATAGGGTCCTGAAGGGATCAACACAGTTTTCTGCCATGCATGCAAAATGGTTTGGGTGAGCAATGAACAACAACAAAGGGTGGTAAAGGGAGGCAACTGACTCATTGTTACAAACTAGTAGTGTCAGAACAATGAAGGACCATGTCCAGGAAGGGATTATGGGTAGCAAGACTTGTAGTCTGAAAACATCTGTAAGGCGATGGGTTATCACCCAATACAGACCACAAAGAAGACCCATACAAGACAGTTTTGGAAATTCCCAAATGTCCAACAGCTTGGTGCAATGCCAGTGTGTGAATGTAGGCAGGAAAGATGTCCCTTCCCTGTCATCACATTATGTTCCACTACTTGACTTAGGTTAAACCCAAATTTTGAAAATGTATGCCTTTTGTGTGATGAATTGTATGCCATAAACTCCTTGAGGAATTTAACCTAGACCATTGTAAAATATAATTGAAATCCACACAACACTTTCATTTGTAACCTGCATGGCACCTAGTAGAATTTAATCATTAAAATCTGTATCCCTTCCTCAACTCCATTTTGAGACACTGACTATGCAGATCTCTTGACCTGAACATCAAATCAGCCATTCCCCTGTTCATTCTCCTCCCCTCCTGCTTTTTTTTTAAATACACATTTGGTTTCATACCTTGGACAGTTACTTCTGTGAAAAAAGGAATATAATGACACTCTGAAACCTTTAACTGAAAAGTAGCTGAATGATACTGGGCCTTTCTGCGCTGCACTATTATAGTGCTATTATTTCACTTTCAACATCCTATGGACTCCTGGGGTTTGCAGTTTAGGGAGGGGCCTTTAGAATTATCAGCCAGAGGGTTCCTTTGCCTCAGTAAACTACAAACCCCAGAATTCCACAGGATGTTAAAAGTAGAATAACAGCACTATAACAGTGTAGGCCCTTTTCGCATGGCGTTTCTAAAGCGAGAGGGCCCCTTGAGCATCGTGTAAATGTGAGGAGCGGTCTGCATGACGCACTCCCATTTACGTGACACTCAAGGGCCTGATGCAGACTGCGCACACACCTTTTCATTTCCGGCTTAAAGTCAAAAATCGTGTGCAGTCGCGCAATGCTCCCGGGGCCCACGTGCAGTTGCCTGGCGTGCGGTGCGTCGGGAGCTGGGCCGGTCGCGCTTCCTGCCTCAGCACTAGCCTGCAATTCCCAGGTTGAGCTGCGGTAGGAAGGGGCAGGGCACTCGCGCGACCAGGAAGCTGTTGCAGAACTGAAGCAGCAGGGAAGTGGCAGCGTTCCTGCTGAGGCTTCTTGTGCAAGTGCCACCCCCCACCTCCGTGAAAAGGTAAGGTGCAAAAAGGCCCGTAGTGTGGAAAAGCCCCTTATGTGTCCCAGAGCATCATCCTACCACTTGACAATTAGGGATGGTCACAACATATTTTACTTCTTAAAAGTAAGCTTCCAAGATCTGTGTAGCTGATGCAAATGAAGGTATTGCCTGACTACAGAATTTGGGATATCTCTTAATGACCAGCATTGATTACTTTGTTGCATGAATAATTTATAAAAGTCTTAATTTAGCTGTTCAGGTGTCAGATCTACAACTGATGGAAGATTTACCTTTACATATGAAAATGGGACCCTATGCGGGCTTTGTTCCCCTGGCCATATGTAACAGTTCCCAATTTTGCTTATATTGATTTTTTTAACTGCACCACCCAAAGTTATTCTCCAGATCTAGAAATACTAAAATTACGATGTTTCTCTTTACTTTTTGAAGTATGCCTCAACTATGGAACTCTCTACCCAATGAGGTTAGGCTGGTCTCGTCTCTTTTAAACTTGGGGCAGTCAGCCAAAACAATAACGTCTTGCAGGGCATTTAATGTCTGAAATTGCTGTTTTAACTATTTTAAAACCCAGATTCAAGGATTGCTTTTAAACTGTGTCTAAGAACTTAAAAAAAGTATTTTAATGTGTTTTTGAAATGTTTTTATCTCTGTATTGTTTTAACTGGTTTTTATTTGTTCATCACTTCAGGAGCCCTTGTGGGCTGGGAGGTGATACAGAAATACTTGAAATAAATGATAAATAATAAACTCTCATTCTCTGCTTGAACCTGTGTTTTGAGGACAACCCTGAGTAATGACAGGATTTTTTTTTTTACCTTCAAAGACTGGGAACTCAGCCATGATTATGTATTTATTTTTGCCAAAAAACAACCTGTAACCTGTATGACATATACAAGAGCCTATTGTACTTGCAGCTCTTCCTTCACTTAAATCTTTAAGGTTCTGACTACACAGACTTCATGACTTCAATACAGAGTTTTCTTTTCTCTGCCCACTGCCATGCACTTTTGGTTAACATCCGAATGATGTGACTGATCCTTTGTGCCTCCAGACAATTTCAGAGACTGAAATAATATAGGAAATACTTATACTAATATGGGGAAAGACAATATGGTAAGTCATAGGCACCTTATGACTAGAGCAAAGATGTGTTCTACCTCCAAATTTTGAGGTAAGGCATTCTCTGTCTCTTAGTCCACAAACTGCCTCTGTCCTGAACAAAAAAAAAGTTTACATAAAAGATTTGTAGAAAAAAATGCATGATCTCCAATGTAAGAGAGGCTTGGAACACTCTATACCTCCAATATTGGAGCAGCTTGCTCATCTCAATGTAATCTGAATCTCTTTACAACATGTTCTCACATAATATATAGTTGGCTATCTCCTACTGATTATTCATAGCCTTTAGGTCTGCCTTCTGGATGCTTCCAGGCAGAGAGCTCTAAGCACTATCAATTAAAAAGGCTTCATGCAGCTATTTCATCTTTTCCTAACTGTTTAAGTGCTGGGGAAACCTGGGAAGATTGCAAGCAGGAATATATCTTCTACCCTCTGCAAAATTCTGTGGATGAGGAAGAGAGACTGAAAGATAAAAAGCCTTATTTCAAAGCACCCTAGACTGCAGCTAGCAAAAAAAGATAGAGGAGAAGAGCACAGAAGAGTAAGAGAATATTTACCGGAAGCCCAGGTCTTCCTGTAGGACCCTGAAAAGAAACACAGCAGAGGAGATGTTGGCACAAAGAACACAGGGATTGGTCTGGCATTGAGAAACAATCAAAATATAAGCTAGTTGGATGTTGGATGTGGAGAACATCACTCTCAAATGGTAGAAGACCATGTAATTTGCAGATATGGGACAAGATCCTACATTGCCCAACACAGTATAAGAGTTCCACAGGTGGAACTCTGCTACAGCTCCCCATTCACCACCCCTGGAACACACAGGTTTGCTACAATAGCCCCTCTGAACGACCATTCCACAGCTAGTGGAGAACAGGAAGGGGACTGGAGAAATAGCTGGCTATGACCTGTAGCCAGATGCAAACCAGTAACATCTTCCACAGAGATCTCAGCAGATGATGTCATCAGCCTACATCTGGCTATGGGGCATAGCCAGATAGTTTTCTGATCTCCTTCCTGCTCTCTTCTAGTCATGGAATGGCTGTTCAGGAGGGGCTACTGCAGCAAAAACCATGGGTCCTAGGGTGTCTTCGGTCATTCTAGTTGGTGAAGAAAATACTAACCTCTGAAGTAACAAAAAAAAAAAAAAACCATACACAGGCATAAGTTCAACTTAGACTTGTATACGGCACTATCAGGATGCTGGCTATAAAGTCCTAGGCTCTGTCCTTGGCATCTCCAATTAAGCACTGAAAGAAAGGAAGGTTAGGAGTTGCTAGACATTCTTGTTTTGTCACCAGACAAAATAGACATTACTGGGCCAGAAAGACTGATGAACTGATTCAGCACAGTCTGCTTTATGCATCCTAGAGGAACACTTGGATCTCACTTGGAAGAGGTACCCCCTCTATCCAGAATAAATAGCACACACAGTTGCTGTGCACCACTTCTATTTGGCCTCTCAGCTATATTCTCAAATAGAGCTTCTAGGTAAGAAGCAACTGGCACTGGTATTCAACTGTGATGCTATAAAGTTCCCTATGAGCTCTGACCCTGGCCTAGACATCATTAGGCAAGTCATGCAGCCTGTCGACTGAATCCCATCTTCTCCTACTATTACCCAAAATAACCCCCTGACACCATCTACTCATTTACAGAGAGCAATAGGATTCTCCTTTTTATATACTTAACTTTTGTAACTCAAAACCTGCATGTCAAGTGAGATACAGTCTTCCCAGAATCCACCCAGAGTAGAACACATTCATGAATTAAAATCTGTAAGTATATCTACTGTGGAAAATATCAGCCAGAATTAATAATCATTTGATATAGGATAAGAAATGATAGTCCTAATCTCCTCACCTAATCTGGTTGCCCTCTTTAACAGCTATCCTAACCATCAGGCTTTTACCTCATCCTTCCAATCTCCCTCCTCTTTCTTTCCTAAACCCTTTCTCTTCTAATTCTTCTCTGATTCCTCTAACTTTCTCTCCCTCATCTAAAGTTTCTCATCTGACTACCCCCACCTGTCACTGGCTCTAATGCTACCAGTTATTCCATCACATTCTACAGCTGTCAATCATTTTTCCACTCAGTTATCACATCTCTGTAGGTTGTTCCCTGGATAGGGCAGTTTTCTATAGTGACCATTATCATGCATGCACACTGTATTAGTGAGAGAGGAGTCACTAAATAAATGACAAATATTTGTGGAAATATGATGCAGTCTTTCAAAAAGGCCAGTTGTTCAGATATGTTGCCCAATTTCTCAAAGAAAACTTAGAATAAAACATGGAGCTATAGAATCTCCCTTTCTTTTCCTTTCTGCATATGTGTTCACACGTGCATGCACACACAAATGGAACTTTAATGAAAAAATGAAATGCAAATGTCTATCTCTCTCCTGCCTCACAAACTACAAATTTGGGGTAGCAGGCTATTTAGGAGATTTAGGAATGGGCAAACAGATGCGAAATCTCTCCCTCATTTATTGCCAACAGGTTTGATACTCCCTGGCTTCTACTCAGCAATGTTTCTGCAGTGCTTCCTACTAACCAGAAGATGCCACAGTGAGGACAAGAAGGAATATGTCCTGTTTTTCACTGCTGACGCAGCTTCCTAGTGAAGCCATGTACCGCAACACCATCAGAACACCACATGATCAATGGTGACAATGGTTGTGGAGAAACTAAGAGGGTGTAATTTCATTGAACCCTTCACCTCCCTCCCCTAAAGCTCAATTCTCAAGCTAAAAATGAATTCATAAGCTTGAAAAGCTCTAAACTTACTCAGGACTCAAAAGTAACTCCTTGCTTCTCTGTCTTATAGTCATGTTTCTTATTTCGTTAAAAAGTACAAACTCTTATTGCCAGTGGGTTTTTGTCCCTGATAACAGACCTGTGCAATTGTTGTCTTTACTATGCCTGCAGATTGCCAACTAGTGGAAACCTAGAAGTAGGGCTTATCCATGGTTGCCCCACCACATGGAATACCCTCTCTCTGGGGCTGAGGAGGCATCAACTGTATCATGCTTTAGGTACCTGTTAGGAATGTGTCCCTTGACTCAGGTGTGCCATGGCTGATTATCCTACTGATTTGTAAATTGCTGCATCTGTGTTCAGTCCCTGGAATTTTCTAATTTTGGAGGTTTTAGTTGTTAAGGATTGGTACACATTGTCATGATGCTCCTATTTTATGTCTTTTTTTAAAAAAAAATTATTGAACTATTGAATTTGTTAAATTCAGTGAGATATTTGGGGAAAAAACCAGATCTATCAAATGGACTATAAATCATTTAAATAAATACAGTACTGGATAAAACAATGTTGGTTTAAGAAAAAAAACTCTTTGAATTTTAGAAGTGTCAGACTATTCCTGACAGCATAAACTGACCGAAGTTGGCAGATCTGACATGCTTATTCAATGTCTACCTTGCCACTAAAGTTATTGGACTGTATCTAATTTCATTCCCATCTAAAGGCGACCCACTGAAGTCATGCTAATAATAATAATAACAACAACAACAATAAAGATAACAACAACAACAATATTTTTGTTAGCTGCCTCTCCTCTTAGTATTTAATTTTTAGGTTTTCCTACTTGAGAATAATATTGGATTTAGTTTTACAGGCTGAGAGATGTTTAGTTTATTTGGGATCATGAAATATTTCCGAAGTCTAGACACTCAGAAGCCAGGAATTTGGCATGGGGTGGGAGGCTTTGCAAATTAACATGAAACAGAAAAACAACTAATAGAAGTATTAGAAACACATTTTAACAGTCGAAGAAGAATGCAGCTAGAACATTATCTGGTCCTACTGCTATAGATACTTTGCAGCTTGTACAGCCTAGGGAGTCCCACTACCTGTATTACAGACTCTTCCTCATGTTGGCTTTGACATCTATGACAGCAGGATAGGAAATCTGGCTCTCAGAAGTAATATTTTCCTGACAGAAGTAAATGTATCAAGTACCCTCAAGAATTTGGTGGTTACTAGTTCCTTCCTGGAAATATATCTGTATGTTCAATAGATACTACAACACATCTGCATCAGTTGCACTGGCTGTCAGTGCATTTCTGGACTCAATTCAAGATTCTGGGTGTTGGCCTTAAAATCTTACATGAGATGGGTCCAGGTTATCTGAAGGCATATGATTTGCCCTACACAATCCTTGTCTCATTCTGCCTGTGGAAGCTTTTCAGAGACTTTAAAAACATTCATGTTATCCCTGGCTTTTAACTGAAAAGGTTTGTTGTATTTTTTTGTAGGTAGGTAGTCAAACTGGATTGCATATTGTATTGTACTATATTTTAACTGGCATCTTGAGTCCAGGTCTGGGAGAAACGTGGGACACAAAATAAATAATAATAAAATTAAAAATGAAATGGGTTAAATTTAAAGGGGTCCTATAATTTGTTAAAATTGAATTTTACTGTTTTTATTATCAAACATCTTAGGAAGCCCACAGTCTTGAAAAGTGGTTAAAAATAAATTAATGTAATAAAATATTAAAATATATCTCAAATTATGTAATTTAATAAATGGTAAATAAAATAAAATATTCAATATTCAAATACACAACACTTTTCTCAAAAACCAAGAAAATAAGTACCAGCACCAATGAAGGGCGCTTCCAGACAGAAAGAAAGTCAGTGTGATGTTTTGGTTTGAGCAGAGGTCTACAACCATGGAAACTAGGGTTCAATTTTCCACTTGGCCATGGAAACCCACTGAGTGACGTTGGGCATATCACCCACTCTCAGCTGAAGAAAATCCCATTGTAGATTTGCCTTATGGTTACCATATGTCAGAAAGGACTTGAAGACACACAACAGCAACAACAACAACAACAAGAACAGACAGACAGGAAGCTCCTAATACTAACTATCAAAGGTCAAATCTCCTAATACTAACAATCAAAGGTCATTCTGCAACTATTGTATTTTTCTGTCTTTAACTTATTTTCTGTTGGTCAAAAAAAAAAGATGAAAAAAGTGATGGAAGAACACAAGACAATTAGAAGATAGCATCATCTGGAACTCTCACCCCCAAACAAAAAATCTCTGAACAAGTCTGATCTAGGAAGACTCTTAGTTTCAACCCAGGAAAATCAATGCCCAACCTAACCCACCAGTCAAAATAATGCAGATACAAACAACCATAGCAAAGCAATTGGTATAATTCACAAGA
Organism: Ctenosaura bakeri; assembly: GCA_948474755.1. Lineage (NCBI taxonomy): Eukaryota > Metazoa > Chordata > Lepidosauria > Squamata > Iguanidae > Ctenosaura > Ctenosaura bakeri. Next base: position 28,234 of record CAOLHI010003824.1, read on the forward strand.
CAAATATTAAACTCTTTGCATAGCACTAAATATTGAATTCATGCTGAATATTTTAAGCTTCTAAGCTTTTAAGAATCACACAGCATTCTCCATGAAGAGTGCAATCAGTTCAATGGATGCACACACAGAACCCAGATATATGTAATGTGTCTTTCCATTTTACTGATTATCTCTTTATATTTCACAATGTTGCGGAGCACATACTTTCAATGCAGAAGTTTCTGTGTTCAGTCCCTCAAATTTCTGATGAACAGGATATCAGGGAGCAAAGCTATCTGCTATCTGGAGCTGTTATCAGTTGAAACAGAAAGCAACTGTATCAGGAGATTAATCAATGACCTAACTCAGTAAGGTAGCGGAATCACAAGATCCTTTTATTGTATTCTTGAATACTCAAGAGTGGAACAGAGTGCACCCATCACCACACAGTATATATGCTGACCATGCCCTCTGCCACCTACATGTTTGGTATCAGGGTAAAAGAACTGTGCATGTACACAAATGAACACACGGAGGGCTACTACATTTTTCAATAATAGTGGTTTATGGTAAAATGCTTCATCCTAGCACTTGGGATGGCCCTCCCATAGGGCAGTGCAAGATTCCTGTTTCAGTCAGCAAATCTTGACTCACTTGAAGAGTCCCTGCTGCCAACCCAGGGAGCTCAATTACTGGTGGCTGGCGGCTTCCACATCAATGAGAAGATTAATTTAGTCCAAGCTTCAGTCTGAATGTTAAATAAAAGAACTCTCAAAGATGCTGAATCCTATCCCCAGAAAAGATTCAGTACCTTGGACAGTTCCTTTAAGGCCATTTCCACACTACACTGTTATAGTGCTATTATTCCAGTTTGAATATCCTATGGAATCCTGGAGTTTACAGTTAAGGGAGGAGCTTTTGGAATTGTCAGCCAGAGAGCTCTTTGGACTCAGTAAACTACAAACCCAAGAATTCCACAAGATGTTGAAAAAGGAATAATAGTACTATAACAGTGTAGTGCGGAAATGGCCTAAGACTACGAATTCATCAGTCCATTGACATGGAAACCACCAGCCACCACTGAGCTGAATTCTTCAGAAAAAGTCACTATTATCGTTCCCCTCATTGTCATCTATCTTTTGTCCTGGTCTTAGAGCTAGATAGAGTAGGCAGGTCCTGCAGAAAGCACTGCCAGCTGCCCAAACAGCAGGTGCTTCTCCCCACAAAACTGTCCAGGCCCGAGAACCAGGCAATGTGAACAATGTGCTATGAAAGATAATCTGTCCCACAAGGGGGAAAGAGATGATGAAGGCAGAAGTCTCACTTCTCAAGCAGAGGGGAAGCTTGGGCTGTCTCTGGTTTGCACCACTGAGTTCAAGCAGTTTTACAGAATCTCAATTGATTAAAATGCATAGGCAGTAGTCCCTTGTTGCATCATTTTCACAAGGACACAGGATGAGGTTGGGCCAATGAGATAAGCCAAAATAAGTGTTTTGTTGTTTTACATTTTAGTTCTGAATCATCACTGGTTTTTGTAATAAGTAAATAAATAGTGTCCATGTAAGCTTAAGAAGGCTTTGGACTGGTTCTGCTGTTTCCCTAATAAAACACAAAATGAAAAGAAGTATATTCAGAGAAGGAACTTGACCTCAGTGCTTTTACTGTTTAGTTTATCAATCAAGACCTTTCTCTATCCATTGAGAATGACACCCATATTTTGACATTTCAGAACACTTTACCATTGGATGCAATCTTCACACCAAGCAGAGACATGAACTTTGGTACTTACAGGAGGGCCTGAAAGAAAATAAAGGGGGGGGGAAGAATGTAGTTAATATGACAGAACTAATTATTGCCACTACACTGTAGAAACACAACTTCAGCAACATATGAACCTCTACAACAGCTCCATAGTATATTGTTTGGTGTCCCCCTTTCCTAGAGCAGAATGGGAAGAGAGGTAGTATTCGGCAATCCTGTCCTATGCAGCCACTCCTACCACTCCAAGGTGCTCCAGAGAGACTGTGGGGAGATGGCATGGGGTAGCTACAAGGTTGGGGAATAATTAAAAATCAGCTTCTCCCTAATAGTCTAACAGATGTGTTTCATCAGAAGAGGAATGCCACCTCAATACCATTCACAGTGACTAGTACAATCTGACAAACATATGGTTCAAAATCTCAACAAACCCATGAAAATGCCGGGATTCTGCAGCATGGGGAAAATATTTGCCTGTATTTTATGAAACTCTTTCAAGGATTAGCGTATGCAAAACGCATTCAGCTCTCAAAGCACTATGGAAATAGTAAGTTGTCATTGCTGTTGTTTTTGTGTGCTATAGTGGCCATTGCCTTTATTGTTACAAAATCACAGGTATATCAAATAATGCAGAGCAAGAACTGTGACCTAAAGTAGAGGAACTCAAATTTCCAGATCACAACAGATTTTCAGGGACCCAGAACAGAAAACATATATTATTAAAATGAATCACATAAAAATGAAAATGGAATGCTTAGAATGGCCCATTCCTAGAATACTGAGAAACTATACTATATGTGACAGAGGAACCTGAGGTGGGGCTTTTCCCTGAAACTGTACCTAAAAGCATTTGTTCTTCTTGTTGTTGTTGTTGCTTTTAATTTTGCTTCAGAACTGCATAAACACTTTCTTAACAGTTTCTTTTTGAACATGATCTTCAGAGGCAATCAAGTAGACAGCTAGCCATAATTCAAGCAGATAGTGGCTATTTTTTAAACATTTTGAACCCTCAGTAGAACAATGTTCTTTCCTTGTTGTTAAAACAAAATAATAACATATACCATGATGTCATAATCCATTACAGTAGCTGCCTAATGACATCATATGCAAATTTTGGGCTGGCACCAGAAACTTAATGTACTCCTCAGCGACTGCCTGACACCTTAGAAGTTGATGTGATCAAGTTGCGGCAAAAACTTTCCAGACCTCTGTCATCAGCTGAAGCAGCAATACAATTTATCTGTCAGTAAATGCTCTTTGCATACAACTTCCATCAAGAGTTTCAGCTATCTGGGATCATTATTTGCATGTAATGAAATGTTACTAGCTGTTTTCTGCCATTTCTTAGACTCCTCTACAATAGCACTGACTTCATCCTGTTCTAGTACTGGAGAAGTGTAAGAGTTACAGAAACTGGAGAGGAAACAAGTCTTTCTTTCTTTCTTTCTTTCTTTCTTTCTTTCTTTCTTTCTTTCTTTCTTTCTTTCTTTTTTTTAGAAGCCTAACTAGAATGGAATGAATACTATATCTTTTGTTCCATTCATTTACAGTACAAGTACAGGATGAAGTAGGTGCTGTTGTAGAGGAGACTAAGAAATAGCAGAGAACAGTTCTAAAAACATTTCATCATATGCAACATGCGGTCCAGATAGCTGAAACTCTTGGTTGCATTGTGGTTCTGATCTTTTAAACTGTCTTCTGTGGACTTGCTGGCAGGTTTCACAGATAGCCTTGCACACAGTATCACAATTAACAATAGGCGGCCAGAGTTATCTTGATCTATATTAGGGACAGCCCCTTGTAGAAGCAAGATCCTGTGCATGAACTAAGGTGGAGCCACCTTTCTATTGCTGTAGAGTTTTGATGACCACATGGATGACCACATGGCAACTTTAGAGGTGAGTTTTTCAAACTGTCCTCAAATCACAACCAAGTTCTATGTGCTGAAGCACACAAGAAAGGCTAACTGCTGTCATGCAAAATGAGGCATCTAAGGAGATGGGTGATCTTTGGCATTACAAAAGTGACCTTTTAAAAAAAGAAAGAAAGAAAAGACTTGTTTCCTCTCCAGTTTCTGTAACTCTTACACTTCTACAGGGCTCTCTTGAAAATGGTCAAGGCTGCTCAACAAAAAATTATATTCAAGTTGACCTTTAACCTGCTGTCTGAAAGAACAGGGATCTAGGCTATCAAAGAGAAAGTGCTGGCAATTACAGGTAGTGTGTTGTGTTTGTGGCAAATAAAAATGCTAGGTTCCAACAGATGTTGCTGAATACTCATTGCATCTCTGGGCTTCCAAAAGACACCATTCACACTTATGTCTCTATCATGTCAAAGCCTGAACCAGAACTTTGTGCTGAGGAATGTGGTTCGGGTGCATCTGCAAGTGATCACTTTACTAAATCAAATGGATTCACCTGCTTGCCATATGGGTCTGCGGGTCTGCACACAATATCTTAATTGTGTATGAAACCAGCCCCCACAGACAACTATTATAAGTATAGGAGTGACTGCTCCACCAAGTCTGGCCCAAAATAGTCTCCTGCCTGAGACAGTACATTATGCAAGGTCCATAGCACCAAAAGCCAGTCAAGTTGTTTTGCCATCTAAGGTAGAAAAATTCTTCAGTTTCTTTTTCCCCATTCTTGGCAATAAAAACACAACAACCACAACAACAGTGCTGCATGCAGTGACCGTTTCACTTTACCTAATGGCAGGCCACCCATGTACCACACTATCACCATGATGGTCGCTCTAAGCCCTAGCAGGAGACATACCCCTTGAATAAAACCCTTCCCTTGTGCCTCCAATTTTTACGCTACTGCTACCGATGAAGTGACATAAGGTCTTACATGTATCAGATAGAAAGTTATGTGACATTAATCTGTTTTGTTTTCCAAAAGGTAGCAGACCTTAAACATACTTGAAGCAGGTCCTAATTCTGCAAGCGTGCAGTCACAGACAGTCATCCTTTGTTTCTGTTTATCTGATGCAGTTGTACAGTCTGCCATACCCTCCAACTGTCCTCATTTGGTAGGGACAGTCCTGATTAATCCTCTGTTGTCCCACTTTTTCAACTGCTTTTAAAATACCCCAGCTTCTCTTTCCCCCTTTGGCCTCAGCTTACTTTAATTGCTACAAACTGAGTTCAAAGTGCAACAGCAGTTTGCTCTCAATTAACTGAGCAAGGAAGGTGAGGGGGTAGAATCTTGCCTTTCCTAATAGGCTTAGCCAAAAACAAACTGCTGCATCCTCTCCTAGCTTGCCTTATCTTCCTCATTAGCAAGTTTTGTCATCTAGACCATACTCTGATGTTGTTCAGTCACATATGTCCCAGTTTTCATCTGTGAAACATTGGAGGGTATACATGTTGTATAATGTTTTGTTGCAGTGCAAGTTATTAGAAGTTACTCTGAAATAAGTATGTATAAGTGGAACAGGTAACAAAATGATAACAGTGCATTCTCACTTCCTAACATAAATGTTCCCGTCCAGGATACCAGCTAGTTAAGCTGTGTCATCCTCTAGTATACTCTGTTCCATCACCATCCCAGTTTTCCCAATTGCCATTCAACATGCCATGACTATTAAGCATGCTCAGTATTCACTGGTTGTATTTCAGAGGCAGACTGACCCTTTGTTTTTATTTTTTTTCTGAAAGAGCATTTGTACTTTGGTAAAGCACAGCGTTTTCCCCCAAGCATGTGGATATTTGCCTCCTGTTTCACCATGGCCCTGTTTTGGTGCACAGTCATCTAAATTTACCACCTGAGTTCACCATCAGTTGGAATGACAGGGATGTAGCCTCAGTAAATCCACTAATGCAGTGGTTCTCAACCTTCCTAATGCCGCGACCCCTTAATACAGTTCCTCATGTTGTGGTGACCCCCAACCATAAAATCATTTTCGTTATTATTTATTTATTTATTATTTAGTTAGTTATTTCCAACATCAAATAGTTTGGAAACACTGCCCTAAATTACTGCTCTGGATAGACTTCTAATGCCTAAAAACTGGTAACCCCCCCCCCTTTTTTAAGCACAGAAAGCATCCATCAATGCCAAAATTAAGGCAGTAGTTCTAGTTCTGAATGTTGGGTTTCCACAATTCAAAAAGCCAGTCACTCCCAAAGGCAATGCCGAAACAGTCCACATTTTACACGAGGCGCAGGGAGGAAAGGACAGGGAAAGAGGAAAGATGGCGGCGGCATAAGCAGACGCGTTTTGTTTCACTCCCACCCTCCCTCCTCCCTCCCTTAAAGGGAGTGCGGACGCTGAACATACAAAAAGCGAGGAATGCAAGACAGTCAGAGCGAAGAACACAACACGTGCGTGTGGCAAGTGCCAAGGGTCCACACACAACAAAAGCAAGAGGAGAAAGTCATCCTGGCTATTTCTGCACTAGACTGTTATAGCGCTATGATTCCACATTCACCATCCTATGGAATCCTGGGGTTTGCAGTTTGAACTGCAAACCCCAGGATTCCATAGGATGGTGAAAGTGGAATCATAGCGCTATAACACTGGAATGTGGAAATGGCCAAAGTCCACAGGACGGATCAGAGCAGCGCTTTTGGGTCAAAAAAACAACAACAACAACCAAGGAGCCTCAGGGGCGCTTGCTACACAAACCGAAGCCCTTGGCTGATGCCCCCTGCTCCTTTCCCGACCGAGTTCTCGGTCTCGGAGGGACCAATCTCCCCTGTCGGATGGCAGATCCGCCACAGGAAAGTTTCCCCCTTTGCCTGCCGGACCAAAGGCGACAGCCACACCGGCAGCTCCCATGGAGCGGCGTGCCCAGAATCAGTGGGCAACCGGGCGATCACTGCTGCTGCAGCCCTGCCATTTTGGGAAGCAAGCGGAGCCCAGCTGCTCGCTCGCCCTGGCAAGCAACTCTGTTTGCCGGCATGAATGAGTGTGAGGCGAAGAGGGTGAGGGGATGGGGTCTTACCTCCCAGACGTCCCGCTGCAGCGCCATAAACCCTGAATGGGAAGCCCTCTGTGTGTGTGTGTGTGGTGCGGGCACGAGCGTTCAAGCAGCGCCCAGCTGCTCACTCGCTCCGGCAAGCAACTCTGACTCTGCAAGCCGGCATTAAGGGGAAAGGAACACTGAAAGGGAAGCTCTCTCTGTGTGTGTCTGTGTGTGTGTGTGTGTGTGTGTGTGGTGCGGGCGCAAGCGTCCAAGCAGTGCCCGGCTGCTCACTCGCCCCAGCAAGCAACTCTGACTCTGCAAGCCGGCATGAAGGGGAAAGGGAACACTGAAGGGGAAGCCCTCCGCGTGTGTGTGTGTGTGTGTGTGGTGCAGGCGCGAGCATCCAAGCAGCACCTGGCTGTTCCCGGCTGCACGCCTCCTCTCCCCTCCTGCCAGCACGGGTCTCCTCTCCTCACCTCCGCCTTAATGCTCTGGCTCCAGCTCTCTCCTTTCAGTGTCCTCACCTCCGCCTTAACATTCAGGCTCCAGCTCTCTTCTCCCGCTCTCCGCACCTCCGGCTCCACCTCAGGCTCCTCCAGTGCTTTCCCACCAGGCAGGGAAAGATGGAGAAACGCCCAAGCATGCCTCCTCTCCCCTCCTCCCAGCGCAGGGGTCTCAGAAGAACTGCTCCCATTGGCTGTGAGGCCACCTTCTTTTAAAAGGGGGGCAGGGTTGAGGAGTGGTGACCCCTGTGAAATGGTCGTTTGACCCCCAAAGGGGTCCCGACCTCCAGGTTGAGAACCACTGCACTAATGCATACGTGGTGCTTGGAAATTCCTGTGCATTATTTAAATTTGTCCACTATCCTCCATATTAGTCATCAAAAGTAAGCAGTGACTTTGTGGTATTTGTCCAACCCCCAGCCTGGGAAAGACAATAGCACAAAGACACTCTATCTGGTGCCTGATGGTCTTACCTAGAATTTGGGAAAGTTACTTTTTTTGTACAATAATTCTCAGAATTCTCAAGTCAGCATCTCTCTGCATGAACTTCATAGGGAAGTGGCAGCACCAACCTACCCCTTAATGGTGATGGTGAGCTGTTTTTCAAGAATCACATTCATCCTTCCCACCAACTGATAACCCAAACCAGCCAAGCACACATGTCCTATATATAAAGGGAACAGAGGGAACTGAATTGTTCTGACACAACAGACAAAGGGTTAGTATTGAAAATACCTAGCCCTGACATAATAAAACAACCCAGACAATATACTTTAGGTTGTGGGACTTGATTATCTCAAATGTACTTTGCAACGTAATTTGGGCCTTAGGAGCTGATAGATAGGCAAAGGACCTCTTGTTTGGCCTGTGATGTTGGCAGGAAAGAAAGCAGGAAGTTTACTTTTCCTTAGAGGTTATAGGGAGGAGGTCTGATTATGTGATAGTGACAGAGAGAGGTTATTTTGTTCAGCCCTGGGGTCAAACATTCGTGAGAGATAAAACGTTTGGTTGCATGTGATGGAAATACACCCCTTGCACTATCAAATGTACAGGATAACTATTCATTTTACTACCACAAATTCCAGAGCAGTAGTAGCTGTGTTAGTCTATTGCAGAAAAGAAGGAAAGCTTTTGACTCTTGTGGCACTTAAAAGACTAAATGCTTGTGTTCCAATGTATTTGTCAGTCTTAAAGGTTTCACAAAGTTCCTGATTGCTTCCATTTTATGCTAATAATGTTCATATTTTCCTTCTGATTCTGATCCCTGAAGAGCAATCAATCCTCTCAAAGGTCATTTACTTTGTACTGTCAAGGCTATAATTTTTGAAACACCCTTTGAAAATAGCCAGTGTGTACAACTGAAGAGTACATGTACTGAAATATTTGATTAACTGTGCAAAACTATCTGGGCCTTAAGTCGACAGGCTGGTTTCATCAGGTTTTTCTTCCAAATGTCTACGGATATTGCTTGTAGAAAGTGGATTTGAATGCCTTTTTGTGGTTTCCTTTCAAGAAGGGGAAATGGGATACTCAATACAACTGTCAAAATTGTAAGTGTATTTCATATATTCTAGAGTCTTTATTAAAGGCAAGAGACCACAAATTAGACTCACACGTACAACACAAGAACTAGATGAGAACTAGTCTGTTAAGCTGTACATGATGGCAAATGTGGCAGAGAACTGAGACAGGTTTCTGCAAATATATGTTTGTATTTTTTAATCTATATCCTGCCTTTCTCCTGGCTGTGTATAGGGCCCAAGGTAACTTATATGAAATGTGCTATCTTTTCTAGTTTTGCTATTTGATTTCAACACTGTTTGGTACCAGAATGGTAGTACAAATACACAGGATTGATCTATATCACTGCCAATGATGGAATAACACTGCCAAAGCATTATGTCATTCTTAAATTTTGCAACAAAATGGAAATACAAGCAGCCTTAGGCTGAACTCTATGGCACTCTGCATTAGGCAGGATGTGTACAAAGAGTAGAAAACATTCATGAATGTTGAGGGTGTAAGCATGTAACTCATAGACATGTTGCTGTGATTATTTCACAATATAATTGTTTAATTATTTGTCTCTAACGTGAGATATCTGAGTCAAATACTGAGTCATATTCATATCCCGGGGAATGATCCATCCTTCTGTGCACATGTTTTTATAGTCCTTTTTTAAAAAAATATTTCCCAAAGTGTAATGGAAGGCTCCTGTTCGGCATTTCAACTTAAACTGGCCACTGTAAATTTGGCAAAAATTAATAAAACCCAAAACACTCTGTCCAATTTTTCATTGTCCACTATGAAGGAAGACATGTCCCTGAATCTGCAAGACCTGAGCAGGGTAGTTGATGATAAGTTGACTTGGAAGTCTCTCATCCATAAGTTGAACTCAACTTGACAATAGTTAACAACAACCATGGAGCCCATATGAGTTATTGCAGGGCCCTCTTGTTTACTTCTAGGAAGCCTCCTTCTTTGGAATTCTGACTTGAAACTGCCCATTGGAATTTGACAAGCAAAAGCACTCTGCCAGATTTTGAGACATCTACCATGATTTTCCAATGAGTTATGGCAAATCCCCTATCTTCGTTCAGGGAAGCTCTAAGTTTGGCATTTGGCCTTGAAACTGGACACTACAGCTTAAATTATAAGTAAAAACATTCTCTTGAATGTTGAGGTATCTACCATGATTTCCTGATGGGTTATGATTGACACCCACCCCATTCCCCATTTGGAATTTCAACTTAAAACTGAGCGTTGCAATTTAGACAATCAAAAGTAGTCTGTCAGTTTGCTATCCAAATGAGTTATGGCTACCACAGATATATGCATATTCTTTTTAATGACTATGGATTGTCTATTTTGTACTACATTGAAACAATTATATATATATATATATAGTGAAAGTAATAGTTTGATTTGTTATTGCAAATAGGTGTTATTGCTATGGTGTCCTTGTCTTGACATACCTTATGGAAGATCAAAATACAAGTTAAAGTGGTAAAGACAGGGGCAGAACTGAGAGCAGCAGCAGCATCAATATCAGTGACAGTGGTGACGATAATGAATATAGCAGCATAAATATTTCCATATGGGACTGACTAAATAAAATAGCCATTTTAGCTGTGCTGCCTTTCATCCAGATCCCATTTGCCTTCATATCTATTGCACACCTCAGTCTCTCCACCCAGTGATGCTCACTGCATGTTGTTCTAGTGAGGGACCCAAGCCCAGCAAGGAATCTACCACCACTCCTCTCTGAGCTTCTACAGAGAGTGACCTTCTCCTTTTTCTCCTCCTACTCTAGCAGCAGCAAAGCCCTTTGTGTGAACAGCAGATGACAATTCTTTCCAGCGCAGAACATTGGTTTGGAAACTAAGAACAGAGCTTGGTCTAGAAACACTGCTCACAGTGTTGGGCATGACCTCAGCAGGTCTCCAAGAAATATCTCAGACCTTCCAATGTTCCTGAAATTTGGAGGCAAATGGTTGGATATTGCTAGCTTTATAGGGCATAGCCAGTGTCCTCTTAGGGCTAATGCTACACCAGGACCAGCTAAACATCTATTGCTACTTCAGGCAAAGGACAAGATGCCGCTTCTCATTCCATGTAAATAAGCAAACTGGATAGTGGCTGAATTTGTTTCAGTATTGGTGACAGAGCAATGTTCCTCCACTGCACCAGGAGGCAATAGGGTAGTTTAGGGTTGAGGGCAGGCTATATAAGCCACATGTATCCCTGTCCTAGAGATGAGAAATAAAAAAGTAATACAATAATTTGCAAACAAGTTAATTTGTGGTCTAACAAGTAATATATCAAGCTTATTTTAAAAAGTTATATTTTAAAGGGCATCTTAAGGCATTTTGACAAGGCTTTTCCAAGTTTTTTGTTGCTCTCTTTCAAACAATCCGCAATGTTTGAAGGATGATTGAACAATACACATGTTTGTAGGTGCAGAAGATAAACTGAAAAGATGTGGTAAATCAGTGGCAAAATTTAACTGCATACATTTCATGCTTTTCCAAACTGGCACCTTCCAGACATGTTAAGTCAATAAAATAACACCATTCCTAGGCAGCAATTATATCATGGGATTTGTGTACACTTTGGAAAATGCTCAGCTGAGGAAGGCAATGTATACTTCCAACAACAACAACGAAAACAATGTGCCACTTGTGGGCAAAAGGCATCAACCAAATTATTAGGCACCATTTTCTCTGTCAATTCTAGGCTTACGGACATTAACCTAAAATATTAAATGACAATAATTTAAGGTATAAAACATTTCTCCCACACAAGATTAGATTAAATTTTTGAGCTCACTTGTGGTTAACAAAACACTTTATGCTTTTTCTAATAATGTTCCAGTCTCAGCAACGTTGTCTAGTAGAAGGAAATTGGTGGAGTTCAAGAAAAATGGATGGTGGAATGCCACTGCTTTCCCCTGGCACATCTTGCCTGGGGCAGTTTTCTCTCTCTGCCTAATGGTAGGACTGGCCCAGTGTTGCACCACCATTCTTTAATGCTCCGTACATGATAGTGAATAGTGACACCAGGCCATCTATCTGATGAAAGACAGAAAGATTCTTCAAAAAAAAAAAGTTATTAAACTTACAACCTCTTGTTGACTTCAGTTAAAAATGTCAAATTGATATTTGTTTAATTCCCTTTAACCAATAGACCATAATGAACCACTACTCCTAAACTCAGGAATGTAGGTTCAGGGGACTGCTCAACTATAACAGTCTGATTAGAAAGATTGATGAATTTATGATGGAAGGTCAAAGATCAAGTTACTTTTTTCTGTCGTAGATTCAATGGACCATAGCAAATACATTCACCAGACTTCAATTTTCTATCTCAAAGGAGAAATGGAAATTAATTGCATCCGTCAGTCAGTTACCCCCTGACAACATCTGCACTGCATTATAGCTTGTAGAACTGGAGGTGAACCACAATCAGAGAGCTTTAAATCAGAAACCTCTGGAACCGGCAGAATGGCCGGGTCAGATTTACATTCATGTGTTTATGCTTAGCTGTATGATTTTTCTCAGCTCTTATCCACAATCAGAGAAAGAGAGAGACAGAATGAGAGAGGGAAAGAAACACCTCATTTTCTTGTTGCTGCCTGGATGCAGCTCAAATATTATGAGAACTAGACTTTTGATGATTTGGCTTCCAGTGATGGGGAAAAATTATAAACCATAAGTCATTTTCATGATATGTCCCATACTATTGATTAACACTGAATGAAGACATTTTACAATCTTGGCACCTCCCAATTTGACCCTTAACTAAAGCTAGAAGTTAGATGATCCTCTTCCCAGATCATTAAACCTTTGCCACACATGTATACACGCACATGTATATATGGAAAAATCAAATTGTTTTATCCGATTATGTGAAAGTAAAAGGAAAATAAGAGAAAGTGCTTGCATGGTGTAATGGGCTGAGCATTGGACTTTAGAGGCCAAGATTTAAATCCCCGCTTAACCATGAAAACCCACTTGTAATCTTGGGCAAGTCACATTCTCTCAGTCTCAGAGAAAGGCAAACGTAAACTCCTTCTGAAAAATCTTCCCAAGAAAACCCTGTGATAGATTTGTCCTAGGGTCTCCATAACTCGGAAATGACTTAAAGGCACACGACAACAACAACAACATTGACAGGAAAATAAAAATAATGCCCAGCTAACAAATGGGCCTTTACATTGTAGGCTTCACATATCTCATCAGTGGATGACCAACATCAAGTGATAAGCACACGTAGGTGAATGGTGTAGTACAGTTTGCTCTTGCACCGCTATGGTTCCCAACAGACTTTATAAGGAACTGAGGAACTAAAAGAGGAGCCAGGAAGCAGACAGAAAGAGATTTAAGGTAAATCTAAAGATTAGAAGAACTGTTTCTGGGATAAAGAAGGTGATACAATTCCTTGTCCAACAAGATTTCTCATTGAACTAACATCTAAGAGCAGCACAGCTATAACACCACAGATAAAACTCTTATATCATCTCCACCCAGACACAATGCTTTTCAGTGGTTTCATTTAATATATTCAGGACACAACTACATGCTCTGAACACAGTATGTCCTTGCCTGACTTACCTTTCATCTTCCCCTGCTTGACACAACCTAGTTAAGCCATTTCTGCATGTTACCTTATCCTGTTGTTCTCCCATTGCAATCCCAGCAGTGCCTTTGCCAGGAAGGGAGCACAAAGGGAATACTCTCCTCCACATTCAACAGGCTTCCTACAGAAGAGAATGCAAGGGACACACCTCTTCGTTCTACAGCACAGCCATGCTCTTTTCTATGCTGCTCTGGGAAGGAAGTGTCTCCATCGTGCTTCATGCCCTTCTGCATGGCAGGTAAGGATGGGAGCATTGCATGATTGCAGGTGCTTAACAGATTGAATCCGTTAAGTGAATATCCCGCTATCATGACAGGTGGGGCGGGATGGCAGCAGGCCTGCGATGACATTGTGCAGAAGCACAGCCCATGGACCACTGCCATCCGATCCCCATAGTGGGACTGCAACACCATGCAGAAATGGCCTTAGACAAGGCATGTGACATGATGTTACCATATTCAAAATTTTCCTGTCCCACACTTTGTTCACTGTCATCTGCAGAGGGAAGGAAAACCCTAAGTGTGCTGTCATGTGAATTCATTGTCTATAACTAAATAGAGGTGCAGGGAAGAGATATATGCTGGTGATGGCCAGCACCACTGCCTCCATTAAAATGAGTAAGGCTGTAATCCACCTTAGCTGAGGCTGCACTAACAGAATCCAGTGATTTTTATTCTTGGACTCTGTTCCTGGCTGTTCCCAGTTGTTGGAGGACAGAGTTGTGCATGCCACACATCTTTTCATCCTCTACACCAGTATAGTGAGGTGGACGATGCTAGGAAAATTGCTAGTACTGATTTAATATTCAACCCTGGCAATCCAGTCTACTTTTGTCTATGGAACAGGGGAGGGGGCACCGTCCTGATCCAAAATGTCTTAGGTGGTATTGTTGTGGTCACTCAATACTTCACAACCTTCCTCTGGCCTGTGTAACATTCTTTGCGAAGCAACTACCCATCAATTAAACAGTAAAAGTGTAGTACAGCAAACATGTGCAGTGAAAACAATACACACTATAGATGTTAATTCTCCATTAATTTTGTTCTCAAAAGGAAACAATTAGTAATTTTAGCAATTTTCTCCACAAGACAAGACAAGAAAATCTTTGAGAAGTGCACAGTTTTCACAGATCAGGCTTTACCCTACACAAATTTCACACTTGATTTTTATGCACAGAATCAGCATTTTCTACACAGGCAAGGGTAATGATATTTCAACAGAGACGTATTCTTCTCTTTGCAGAAAATGCTGCCCTGTACATAAAATGTGATTTTCCACCAAAAAACAATCAATAAAAAAACAAAAAACAAACCCTGCATGCAAAATTTGCACAGAATAATCCTGTGCTGCAAAGATTCTCATCTCACTAGGATTTTCCTTGTCCAGGTAACCCAACACTGAAGAAAGAAGTTTTTCAATGATTTTCAATCAATGATTTTTAATACTATTTTTGAGGATTTTTCCATCCCTAATAAAAACACAAACACATATACACACATATGTGCATGTAAATCTGTGTTACATCTTGTCCTTACTATGGACAACCTCGACTGGCTCTCTCCAACTAACTGCATATTATTCTTAAAATATAATGGGTATTCTCTTCTGTTTCATACATTGATATGAACTGATTTTGCATGGCATAAGCAACAAACTTTTCCCCCCTCAAGTGCCTTGTTTGAGTGTTGTCCAGTAAGATGGGAAGCATTTCCCTACAAGTGATCCTGATATTCCTTATTCATTCAATGAGGTCATTAGGGATTTCCAGTGTCCTAATGCTGTGAGCGTCCCTAATTGTCTCTTAGTTGACAGGGTAAACGCCCACCCAAGAAAAAGGCCAGAAGTACTGGTAGAGCATTGCTTTGGGTGGAGTGAGGATATACCTTTCCACACTTTTTCTCTTAAAAATTGAAAGTGTATTCAGAATCTACAATGAGACTTTATGTAGCATTTTAAGTCAATATTCATGCTTTATAGAATCAAAAAAGGTACAAATGTTAAAGAAAATAATTTAAAGCTTATTTACTTCGCAGTAACAGCAAGGGTTGGTGACAATCAAGAAACAAATTGTATATACCTTCAATAATGTTCTTATGACAAAGAAAATTTAGATTTTTATCAACGACTTGCTTTAGTGTTGGAAATTTCCCTGTATCAAATCTGAAGAAAAAATCTGCCAAAACCACAGAATTAAAAATGCCCTTGATCTCTTCAGATAACTTTATATGCCTTCAACATCTTTAGTAATTTCACTCAGCAATGCTGTTACATCCTGGGCTGCACAGTAAACTCAGAGGAGTTGCTGTGTAAATCTAGTAATGCCTGCGGCTTCATACTCATTAGGATGTACAGATCAAAGGCATCTCTGACATTCATCTACTTTTAACACCCTCTGTAAAATTAAAGATAATGTGGAAATGTGGTAGTCATTTAATATGAAGTAACTCAGAGTGGCACGCAAAATAATGCAATGCATTACTTATTATGGTGGATAAGAGCTGGGTTTGTATGCAGAACATTAAATATAAATTTTTAAAAAATGAGAATGCAATCATAAGAATTCGTTAAAAAAAAACGGTACTCTGCACAAACACATTTTCCTTGCCACAGAACTCAAACATGTAGAACTCTCTTAGGCAACACAATAGGAGGGGCAGTTGTGCATTCACAGTCCTAAATGTATTTCATAGTCCCAACAACCATAGAATCAATGGAAGTTATATAAGGGTTGATTTACTGAGTTCTCATTGATACTGTGGGTCTATTAAACTCGGGATTAACAACTAGACTGAGGCCATAATCAACACACACAATATCAAACAAATCTCTTCAACTGTAAGTGCTAGCAATTTGTTTTGTTAAATTAAAGAGAAGAGACATGGCCAGTGGACATCTCCTCTAGGAGCATGCAGAACTGACAGCAGAATAAGGTAAGATTTGCAGGGTATGACCAGTGTCTACTGGGTGACTAGAAAGGCAAGATCTGTTCAGGAGCTGCACTGTTTATAAAGTATTAGCATGCTTTCAGGCCTGACTTCTCATCAGTCAGAGGGAGGTGAGGCTGCCTTAGGTGGTGCTTGCTAGGTTAGTGAAAAGCAGCCACCTGGTCACTTCTCCTGAACCATTTTAATCATTGTTGAAGGAGAGACCTGCATACATCACATGGCTTGCCTTGCAATTTCTAATTTAGCAAGCTGCCTTCAGTTGTAATGGCAGATGCTGTCTCATTTGCAGGGCTGAAGATTCAATTGCCATTCTGGTTGGCTTCTGCATATAGACTGTACAGGCTCCCTCTCATTGTTCACCTCAAGTGGTGAAACATCTTGAATCAACCTGGTGGTGCTTCCAGATAAGGCCTTTATGTCATTTGACTATCCCATCTCTTTCACAGATTTTTCTTTTCTCGTTTGTTTCTTTCTTTCTTTCTTTCTTTCTTTCTTTCTTTCTTTCTTTTACAGGGTAGGAAGGTTCAAAGAATCTGTTGTCTCCTACTGCCAACCTTCTGGTGTCTTCCCTCCACTTTTTTATCTTTTTCTTTCCACAAATAATCTATCAAGAAATTTAAAAATGAAATATCCATGCTATGTTTGCTAGTTAGGATTCAACTGGCAGTGCCTTAGTTAGCAGTGATATATCTAAGAATTGCACCAGTGTATGCTTAAGGCATAGTTTGAAAACTGTCCTGCAAGTTATGTCACACAACACAAATGCACATCAGATCCCCTGCCTCCCAAGTTGCATTACAATGGTGTGGAGTAGTGAAAAGAAAACCCCAAACCCTTTTTGTTGTCATTCCTTGCACTCACTAGCTAAGAATATCAACAGCAAACGTCTAATGAAAACAACCCCTGTGGGGAAATCTAGACCCTTCACAAACTCTTCAAAGCCACCGCAGGCTAGAGAGATACAATTACTCTTTCAGAAATTCAGGACCAAGTTAATTGATAACAAGAGCAGCACCAGCAAGCCAATTAGTTATAAAATGCTCATTAAAATGTCAACAACCCTAAAGCTGACCTTTACTCAGCAGGGAGGGGGTATATATTCCATTTTTCATCTGTAGTACATATTTAGAATGAGGCCTGGTTTTAAAATGTTCCATTGCATAAGGATAGGGACAATTAGTATTAGTACTTCTATTGTTTCTTTTAGATTTATAGGGAGGAGGAAACAAATTCAGTGTTTTATTTGCTTCATACCCATCCTCCCAAAGTGTCTTACACAAAGCCTACCCCACCCCCCACCCCCGGTAACAATTCTGTGAGGTAGGTTATACTGAGAGGTACTGAGTAGACAAAGGTCACCTTCTAACTTCACAGTTTAAGGTGACAATATGAACCCAGTAATCCATGCTCAAAAAGTTTTATCTACTATATCACATAGCCTAACTGTGAAGCGCACTGTTCTGGAGATTAATATGAATGAGTGAGTTAATGAATGAAGACAGAGGGAAAAAAAGAGAAAGAATGGCATAAAGAATCAAATTAAGGAAGATGGAACTGAAGAAAGCAAGGAAGAATGAGAAATGCAGACATATTCTATAAAGTACTACATGGATCCTACATTACAGACTGGAGATAAGTGAGATCTGTACCACAAAGTGAAAATGACTGAATTGTTCCTTTTTCCTTGATACATGCACTGTTGATGTTACCAAAACATGCTGTTTGTTAATGGCTTGTAGGGTTCATGTGATAAAACTGATTGAACCCACATAGTTCTAAGTTATTTTATTTGGAACACTACTTTAAATATGATTTACACATGGACAAGAATGCTCAACAAACTCTAGATTTTTGAAGGTTTATTGTTCTCTCATTTGTACCACTGAGGCAAGCTATTTCATCATTCATCTATACAAGGATTATATCCTAATCTGCACATTAGTCTAGGAACTATGAATATGAAAGATTCAGATTCTTCAGTCATCCTTATTTATCATATTTGAGCAACTTTCTTCCAAGGCTCATAGTGCAGAGTAAATGATGGCACCTCATTTTATCCTCACAATAAACCTGCAGATGTACTCTCAATATCTCAGCCAATAGTACGCTGGTGCCAATTCACACTTTTGTTACTGGCAATACTCCTTTATTACTCATCTTAACTGTCAGTGATCATATGCCAACCTAACCTTTTGGGATTCTTCGAAAGGGAAGAAGAGTTTAGCCAACAACTAGGCTGCAAGTATGTCAGACTGAGAGACAGTGACACGTCTGTAGCCATCCAGAGAGCTTCATTGCAAAATAGAGTTTTGAACCTGAGCCTCTCTCAACCAGTACAATGTTGTTATTGTGGCCTTCAAGTTGTTTCCAGCTTATGACAGCCCTAAGGAGGACCTATAATGGGATATTCTTGGCAAGATTTGTTCATGGGGGAGGCTGAGAGAGTGTGACTTGACCAAGGTCCCAGTGAGTTTACATGGCCAAGCAGGGATTTGAATCCTGTTCTCCAGAATCATAGTCCAATGCTCAAACCGTTATGCCACACCGGCTCTCACCAGGGCAATACCTTGCCTATTACACTGCACAGGGTCTTCCTGGATAATAGCTGGACAACTAGCAGAGTCTGAATTTGGTAGCACAATGCTGTCCTGACCATTTGTTAGCATTTACACACACGACATAAATCTACTTTGAAATTTTCTGGCATCCCTCTTTTCTTCACCTTCCCCGCTGCATTTGCATCGTAGATGTTGGCTAACTCTTCTTACACCCCAAAGAATCCCAAACAGACATTAGGTTGGCAGATGATCACAGGCCTTTAAGATGAGTAATAAAGGGGTGTTGCCAGTAACAACAGTGTGACTTGGCACCAGAATACTTTTGGCTCAGGTACTGAGAGTTCACCAGCAGATCTTAGTAATGATGATAGATAGCACCTTCCGAATTTCACATTCTATTTTATATCAAGGTGTGACAATGTTTATAGGATTTGACCATGTGACTCTCTCTCAGACAAAGGAAACAGAAATTATGACCATCTGAATGTGGAAACATGCTTCTATAAGAAGAACGAAAAGAAGGGCTTCCCGAGCCACAGGCCTAAAAGAGCCATCATTAAGACAATGAACGAAACAGTTAACAAATAAGAATGTAAAACACCCATGTAGAACTGGGATGGGCAACTTGTGGTCCTCCACATAGCTAGCAGTGGATTGTAACTCCCCTTACTCTTCATCCCTGATTGTGCAGGCTAGGGCTTATAAGAGTTGCTAGCCAACAACATCTGGGGGGCCACACAGTTTCCTGTTCTGATATACACAGACCAGGAGAACAGGAAGTATGAACAAGCCAGATAGCTCAAAGAAGACTTTTAAAAACCTATTCCTCCCCCATCAAGTTTAAAGTTCTCTGAAGCTAGCACTGTGACAACCAGAAGAGAATGGTGGTAAGACAACCACCTTGAGTACATCTTGAGGGTTAGAGGTGGAGTTTCCATCAAAACTCTAACCTAGTTACAGACATTTATCAAATGGCACTTTGTGAAGATCCAGAACCAATAAATGAGATAGTACATATTCATACTTGGTATTTAGATTTCATCATTGCTGTTGGCCCTCCACATTTGTGGATTTAATTTTCATGGATTTGCTTATTTGCAAGTTTCTTCAATCTCAGCTTCCCCCACCACAAGTGCTTCTTTTCTGGCAGAACTTTCCCTCTCGGCAGCTCTGATCAGGCCATGCAGCCCTTTGAAAACATGTCTCTGGATCTCCTCCTTCTCCACAAGCCACTGCCTGGCCAACTAAGGACAGATCACAGCCCAATTTTTCAGCACCACAAACCCTCTCCCAATGCTTACACACACACGCACAAAGAAGGAGATGGGCAAGAGTGAGGAAGTATACAGTCACCATGCCGATCCATCTCCATTCCCTCTCCTTTCCTTGACGTTGTTTGGACCCTGGGTGTCTGTTCTCCCCACCATGCCTTGGCCCCCTTCCCACAGACACTCACATACATTTTGATATTTGCAGTTTTTCCACTTTTGTAGGGGTCTTATACCCCTAACCCTAGTGAATGTGGAGGGCTGACTGTATTGATATACCTGAGATTACTAAAAACAAAACAGGGAGGTATCTATGTGTGGAGCTAATGACTGCTTAAATATCCACATTTTGCTACTGCTGACACACATATAAACAAGCATGGGAATTTAACTTCACACAATCAGTATGTTTCCTCCATTGACTGGACCCTCAGTTGCCCATGTAGGCTAGCAGTAATCTTCTATAGATACATCTCCAACCCCTTTGGCTAAGGGTAAGTTCAAATACGTTGCATACCAAAAATTTGGAGTTCTGCTCAGAAGTCCAGGCTCCACATGAACCTTTTCTATGTGAAATGTTAAATGGATTAACTCTTAGCTCAAGGGTTATTCATGTTCTTAGAAAAGATTACAGCTGTCCAACTCCAAAGATATGTAGAGTTTACTATTAAAAATGATAAAATATAAATGAAACAATTCTTGAAGATGAAACTTTATTTTTTGTTTGACAAATTTGCTTCCTTGCCTGAGTTTTCTCTTTTCTTTTTCATTTGAATTTATGATTCCTGCACCAAACTCTAAACCTGCAGGTTCTAGTTAGCAGTCATACCTGATAACTATTAAGATGCCCATCTTGTATGAGTTTGTCTACCCTACTTTTGATGTCATGAAAGCAATTTATGTGTGAAGATGTGCTTTCATTTTCCTAAATGCTCAGTATTCTGAATGCCAACATACTGTATTCATACACTGCTTATATCAGAAACATTCTGTTCTTTCAACCTTCTCAGGTCTGTAACTTATGTACCTTGTAAACCATTACTGTGCATGAGAGTGCACAAGATACCCATTGGGGATTTTCAGGAATTCTAAAATTAATACCAATTCAGGTATAAATTTTATATCTGTTTCAAAGTATTTCCCCCTCCCCAATAAAATTAATGTGATGTAGTATCTAATTGCCAAATAATCTTTCATTGTACAGACAATCCACTATCTTTTTCTTACACAATATTTTGGGATTTCATTTATTTATTTAATTTCAAGCCCACCTTTCTTCTAATATGGGACCCAAAGAAGCTTACAACATAGATTAAAACAAAATATAGCTAAAGCTTTTTAAAATGTGAAAGTTAAAAAAGGAATTAACTAAGCAATCCTATTGTAACACTAATTTAGAACAATTTGCAAAGTATTTAAAACATGGTGTAGTGTTTATACATTGGACTACAAACTTGGAGACCAGGATTTAATTCCATGCTCAGTCATGGAAACCCATTGGGTGACCCTGGATGTTTCACACACTCTCAACCCCTGAAAACCCCATGATAGATTTGCATTAGGGTAGCCTTAAATTGGAAATAACTTGAAGGCACACAACAACAACAACAACAACAACAACAACAACAACAACAACAGGAAAACCCTATGAAGTTTATGACGTCACCATAAGTTGACAGGCAACTTGAAGGTACATACACATACCCAGTGAAGATGAAAGGTACAATTACTCCTCTACCTGCAAGATTTTTATGTAACAACTAGTTCACAGTAGAAGGTCTGCATACATGAAAAGGCCTTTCCCTGCTGGTTAAAAAAAAAAAAAACCAGAGAGGAGGGCAACCTAGCCTTATGTGGAAGGAAATTCTATACCATGGAAGCAGCCACTGAAAAGGCTCTCTCTTGTGTCCTCACCAAATATTCCTGTGAGGTTGGTGGGGGCCCCACCTTCCCCAAGGACCTTTCCATTCAGGCAGGGTCATATAGAAAGATAATTAGATCAAACCATTTTACTTTTTAGAATACAATTTAGTCTAGAACAATATAGACAGTTATTTCCAAAATGTTTAAAGCCTCTACTCAGTCATGTAGCTGCCTCTTCAACTTTCTGTTTAACATATTTCTGAAATATTTTAACATATTGGAGGGCTTCTAACCAAGCTTGCTTCCCCTCCACCCTAGATGACTTATATCTCCCATAACCACTAATTGACATAACTGAATTTAGAACAGCCATAATTCCTTCCCTCAAATAGTCAGTTTGCTTCTCCCTGAGTCTGCAGTTCTCCACCCAAAAGCCAGATAAAAATGGCTACTACTGTCTTCCAAACCTCCATAATTAGTGGAAGTAGGAATTTGTTTCTTGCAGTTTGGTTTGTACCAAAGAATTCATCTCCAAGCACCAGATATAGGATAAAAGCACACGATTGGTTTATTAAGGCAGTCACAAGCTTATCAGTTATCTTTATTATTTTATTACTGTTTTTGTGGATCACCATATTTTCCCATCATGAAAGAATATGTTTGGAAAGTTAAATTTGTCTTTTATGTTTGCAGTGCAATATAGATGCACAATGGATACGTCTTCACAGTCAGGGTATGGGTATGAAGTTTCTAGTATCATGGCTTATACTGCTGAAAAAACAAGTCACTTCAAATTTAAAATGGAAAAGTGGTTTGCTTCTTCAACACATGGGGAAAATTCAAAGGAACATCCAGATCTGAAGATTTCTTTGGCTATTTTCTTTGTGATCTTGGAAACAAATATACCAGAGTCTATTACTGGTCTTCTAGACTAAAAGCTAAGAAGCAGTAATTATTATAATCTTTAGCTAGTAGCTACACCTGATGTTCATTGCATAAAGCCCTTACTTAATAGAGGATATTTAAAACTAAATTAAGACTTTTCCTCAATTTGATCAGATCTACCAGATGGCTACAGTTCCTAGCAGCTGCTACTATGACCCCATGCAAAAACCAAACACACACACTGTCTCAGAAGAAGGGAACACTAGGGGGTTTAACATGGTCAATCAGCATAATTATATGAGAGACCACATCATGTAACCCATATGTTTTCTAACATCTTCCATACCCCATCTTGGTCTCCCCCTGGCCCTTCCTGACCCATACAGCTGTGGCGCTTAGGAAAGAGGAGTAATGTCTCTGTCGCCTTAGAGGAAATTCTCTGGGTGGTCCCTTCTGTACTACACATGTTGCCTGGAGCAATATCAAATCATAATAAACAAGTCCTCTGTACAACCCTTGTCAGTTCAGAATTCTGCTTAGATCATTGCAGTCTTCATTTTCACTTTGAAAAATGCAAAGGGAAATAGAAGAAAGGGAGCAAGGAGAAAGGGGCACATAATGTACAAGCAACAGTCCTGTGGGCAAAATGATTTACAAAATGTTTATATAGAAAACACTCTGCATAAGCTCCAGATTCCAACCCATGCCATATTTCCCTCCACACCATTCCTAACAGGGATGCACTGATTTAATTATGTTGTTCTAATTGAGCTGGCTGGTGCTGAAGCAGCTCAGCAATGGCATCATTAAAAGAGAGGGAATCCGTAAACCTTTTCCATCTACTTAGAAAATGAAAGTTCAAACCAACCAATGCCAAACTAGATAGGAACAGACTGTGATGCAGCTCTTTCCCACACTCACACTCAAATCTTAAGGAAAAAAAACAACACAAACAGAAAGAACGTACTGGGCCAAAGACACAATGTGAGATGTGGACTGTTCACCCAAGAAAGATTTGTGGACTGTGCATTACTATAGAGCCTTCTTTCTCCCACAGAAGATCCTAAAGGGTCACAGAATGTGACCCTGAAAGACCATCCTGTGGTTAGGATAGCATTATTGCCAAGAGTGTGCCGATACATATAGCTTTGCAAGGAAAGCACTATGTGTCTTTCTCAGATTATGACCATTTTCCAAGCAAGCCTCAAACATTAAAGCAGCCAACCCCACAAAAAAATACAGTGGACTCAGATGGAAAAGGCACACCCTTCTGTTTTTGTGTTGTGAATGCCAAATGCAATATATAAATAGCAACAAACATAGCACTAGCCAAATGGTTTCCAAACGTTTTGTGAAAGAAACCCAGCAGCGCTGTTTTATTTTATTCTGGGACCCTTCACTCAGTTCCACTCCTCCACTCTGATCTTAAGTTCTACTAGACGTAATAAGCTGGGTCTATCACCTGTATGTTCTGGCCTGCCAAATGCTTGACAATAGGTAGCTATAATTGAAGATCAGCAATACGAGAGCTTCCAGCAAACCGGCAAGCCTCAAGTCCCAGCAGAACACAACCTTCGGCTAATGTTTTGGTGATTTAAAAGT
This sequence comes from Ctenosaura bakeri, assembly GCA_948474755.1. Classification (NCBI taxonomy): domain Eukaryota; kingdom Metazoa; phylum Chordata; class Lepidosauria; order Squamata; family Iguanidae; genus Ctenosaura; species Ctenosaura bakeri. The sequence goes on from CAOLHI010003824.1 coordinate 52,644, forward strand.
CATTTTCACATGTTCTGAAAACAGAATTGCTTTCAGGGGTCTGCAAAGTTTCAATAATGTTGCACCAGACAAGGAAACTTTCATAGAGGATAAGGCCAGTGGTAAGCAAACCTTCTTGCTCTGAGGCACTCTCCAGAGCGTGGAAAGCTGCTTTTCAAAAGTAGTTGATCTACATTACTCATTGCTGTGGTTTCAAAAATTAATCCATTGATATTACTCACTGCAATGTAAAAAATAACTTACGTTGCTCATTTTGTTGTTTTTCTGTTACTAAAAAAAAAGATTGGCAAGTCAAGGGTATAAAACTTGAAAAATTAAAGTCAAAATGCTTCTAAAATTTCCCTCAAAAGATAATTTAAAAAGAAATCAACAGAAAACACAAGAGAGAAAGGGAGGGAGATACATTTAATGTTCTTCCTATTTGTTGTTCACTTTTGAACAGAGCACAGAAAAGTAGTTTTGCTGGCTGGTTTTTGTTTGTTTGTTTTTCATTTTTATTATTCAACCCACCTCCCTGCCTCCAAAGAAGTAACTCATTACAGGTAGCTACAGTACCTGTAACTTGCCTCTTCCATGCTCTGTATATCACTGAAGTTCAGACACTGTGACAAATAATGAGGGAGAGTTATGTCTTCTTGAGGTTTTTGCAGGTTTCTGACTAGCCATTGTTGGAAACCAGATACAGAAGCAGGTGGACCTTTATTCTGTTTAGCTGTGAAAAGATCAATTTATTTCTAACTCTCATCAGTTCTGCATGTGATCATTTACTAGTAGAAATGTAAATCACCATCTTGTATTTCTTTCCATGCAAAATGAGAAGATTACCAATAAAAGACTAGCCTCACCTCTACCTGTAAGAACTGTATTTTTTTCTTCTGTTTTATTTTTGTCGGACTCAAGGAGAAAATTGTCAAGAATGACTTCTGTCCAGTTTTTTCAATGCGCAAATTATGATAACTGCCTCCATGTTGCATAGATTATTTAAGGCAGAAAAGAGAAAGAAAATAGATGGGCCATTTGTATCTTTGTTAGTAGTCAGATTGTTTTCCCCACCCTCTCTCTCTCTTGCTAAGTGTGTGTGCTGAACTTTGCAATGAAAAGCACTAGAGAAATTTGGGGGCAAATCGCACAAATCACAACACAGTTGGAACACTTGATATTTTGCTGTCATACTGAAAACTTGTACAGGTTTGAGAATCCTCAGCAGGATGCCTTGCTATGTCAAGCCAACCTACTTCAACCATAAACAAGGGATTCAGCAATTTTTTTCCACATTTCTATTTATCAGCTGATTCTGTGGTGTTTCTACATTTTTTAAAAAGAGTATGAAATTTGCATTACTTTTTGTCATAGAGTTTCACAAAACATTTTTTGTATCCACTTTAACCCAAATATACACTTTTGTGCAAATGTTATCATAAAATAGCTTCTTTTTGTAAATGGTTTAATTTTACAACACACCTTTATATGCATTTAGGTTTGTTGTTGTTGTTTTTTAAAGAAAAGAACTTCAGTGTAAAATTTAGGGAACTGGGAAGAACAAAGGACCAGTGTATTCCAATATGCATGCAAATCCAGGAAGCACAGGTCAGGCCAGTTTGCTTGAAAAGAAATCTTTGAGTCCTCTTAAGTCTGACCCATTCAGATCTTCCACTATGCAGACTAAAACCAGACTTTGCTATTGCTGATCCTCAGCCTAATGAATTCTTAGAATTTTGGCATTTAAATTTCCCAGTCTTTTTTGTTCTGACATGCACCAGAGCTAGTAGATTTGTATACAGAGTTAATGTTTAACAGACACAGGCCATGTCCACACTAGACTGTCCCTTCCTAGACTACAAACCCCAGGATTCCATAGGATGTTGAAAGCGGAATAATAGTGCTATGGCAGTCTAGTGCGGAAATGGCCACAGAGACAGTACTGAGGGTCAGGTCAACTCACAGGAAACAGGCATGTCTACTTCTGGCTTTCTTCTTTTCTTTTTTTTAACAGATGACTTGATGCAAGGGAGGGTCCATAGTCCACCAGCTACTCCTTCAGGCTTCAGGTCTGAGCTTCCTTGCACTAAAGTTCTATTTATGTTAACATTAGTGCAGATTTATTAAGGCACAATGGACGGGTTAAAGTGTCAGTCTTATGCATGTGCACTGGCTGTGTCACAAATTCTCCTTACTACTTGGTGGGATGCTAGAAATGATCAAGATAATCCTAGTCAAGAGAAAACTCTTGATGGTTTTCTCATCTGTATGAGCACAGTGTGACATATTTCTGTGAGGGTTACTCAGAAAGATTGTGAAGCTTTCATCTGAACTGTTTACATGAGTTTTCTGAAACAACGTACATTTACCTCTTTTTCCCCACATAGAAGAAGACAATCAGCTTTGTTCCTCTGTTTGTTATCTAAGACAGGAAGCTTCTTTTCTCTATGGTCAACAGTCAGAACCTTTAAAATAATGCTCCATTACTTTTGTTATTTTGCTCCATTTAATTATCTTTTGAAAGTCCATTCAACATTTTCAACACATACTCCACCACACATTATACCATGTAGCTGCACTTGACTTGTAAGGTCCTGACTTAGTAGAATAATATAAATGACCAAGCTTCACCATGCCTTTTTGTCTCATTAAAAAAAAAAAAATGAGTTCAAGAGATTGTTAACGATTTATTAAAATGAAGTGCTTGTTTGTGTGAAAATAGTATGTCCTGTTTGAGGTAATGCTCAACATGGTGTCTAATTACTTCAAAAATTCAGTTTTCATTATTGTGCAAGGAAGTACCAGAACTGGACCCTTACACCATTGCTTCTGCAAGGTGATAAAAGTGAGTGCTTTCTTCTCTGTGTCTAATCTGAATTCACAAGCCAAACGAGTGACAAGAAAACCCACTTCTCTTTCACAGTGCATGCAACAGCTTAATTATTAATGGCTGCTACTTTTAAGTATTAAAACTAAACCCATCCTCAGAAATATTGCCTGTTCTTCCATGACCGCCCATGAGGAGAAATTCACTGGACCACGTATTTGGAGGGGAAGAAGGTTAAGATGATTAACTGGTGCTAACAAGTTTAGGATGTGGAAGAAGTATTTTCTTGGACATCCATCAAAGAAAGGATTGAATGTTCTCAAGCACAGTGGTGTGGAGAGGAGGAATGGGAAGAGGGCTGGGGGGTGTTATGTGTTTACCAGATGATGTTTCCTAACCATCCTTGCCTTCTTAGCTGTCCTTCCCAGCAGGCCAGCAACATTCTCCTCTCACTGCTCCCTCCCCACTCCCATCCTTAGACCTAACATAGAGAGAGCTCCGGTTAAAGATGTGTCCTGGCAGCTGGGCAGAAAAATGATCCAGGAGGAAGAGGGCAACGTCACTGCTCTTCCTGTTGATCAGTGCATTAAGGACACCCTTTAGATACCGGTCCCAGCAGATCCTCAGGCCATTCTGTCTCCAAAGATTGTGTTAAAGAGCTGGCCAAAGATTGATCCAAGCAGCTGAAAGTAAATCTGTCTTAATCCAGGAATGAAATGCTTCCTAGTGAAATAACTACCAATCTTTGTCAGAGGCAGGAGCTTTGCTGCATTTCTTTCTGACTCTAGGTAAGAAGGACAGGAGGTAACTCTGGGTGTACAGGGATGTGGAATGGGAAATGACAAAATTATATTATGATGTAGTCAGTGATGGCAGTATTAAGGCAGGTTTGCTCACACTGGACAATCATCTTTGGGCACTGATGCTGTAGCATTTTATATGTCCATCTTAACTGAATCTGTCAAGCTGCAATCACTGGAGGAAAAACATAACCGCAGTAGTATTAGTTTAGTGAGGATGGCCCTATCATCAGGTATAGTGAGACAGTTAAGCAGCAGATTTTGGGTATCATGAAAGATAGACAAACTGGACCTTTAAAGCCCCCACCAAAGCATTTCAGTATAACACTTTCCAGGAACTCAGGTTCACCTCTATAGGAAGCAAAGTGCAGCTCTCCAGATTCTGTTGGCCTGTAGTTCCCATCATCTCTTCCTATTGATTATGGTGATGAGAGCTGTCCAATAATATCTGGATGACTGCATTTTGCCTACCATGCATTACAGCCCAATACCTATATAGCTTTTCCCAACATGATACCTGTCAGACATTTGATACTGCAGTTTCCATAAGCCTCACCTATCATGAGCAATGGTTGGGAATGCGGGAGTTATAGTTCAGATAGTTCAGGTTAGTGAACAGTGGCTTATCAAGACATTAGGACCTGTTTCCTCTTGCACATGCAATGTACTTACATCATTTGGTTTTTTCTACCCCCAATTATTGAGAGCTGCATATGCTCAAAAGAATTCCATAAAGAATTCCATAACATTGTTGGTGGCCCATTCAAAGCATCTCTTGATGTAGATACACAAAGCATTTTTTGATGTACATGAGATGGAAAAAAAACACACACTATCTTTATGCCTATTCTTTCCTCCGTACTGTGGGATCCTTTGTCATTCTCAACACACCAGAATTCTCCAATTTTACACCATCTGCCAAAGCACGTAGGATCTGTATTTTAGATTAATTTGATCCCAAACTACAGGGGTGGGGAGTGAGTGTGTGTGTCTTTGTCTTCAAGTCACCTGTTGACTTATGATGACCCCATGAATTTCATAGGGGTTTTTTTAGGCAAGGAATACTCTGAGGTGGTTTTGCCAGTGAAATATAGCCAAGCAACCAATTTAAGTAAAGAAAAGCTGCTTCGTGAGGGGGCAGTGATGAGTAGAAGGAAGACCCATTTTTTCCTGGCCTCTTTGTTGTACCAACCTCTCCAAGGGGTAAATTCTCTCCCAAGGCTTTTTCAATATATCTGATAGTGTTTTGGAGATGTTAAAAATCTCCTGGGAGGTAAGGGGAGAGAAGCTATGTGAAGACTAGCTGAGGCACTGAAATAAGTCACAGGAAATGGTTAAACTCCCTTTCCTCCACCATTTTTCCATTCCCATTTGACCCATCCAGAAGAACATAATTTTGCTCTGATTCATAATATGTTACATAGAATATATGCAATAGTTGCATCTCCAGTTTCCATCTAAACCCAGTTTCCTCACTGAAATTTAAAATTTCCACACATGTCAATAATAAAAATATACAAAGAAGAAACTGCAATTTCCACATCTTTACTTCGTCTAGAGAGCAAAACTGCTCTGTAGGAGACTTTTTTTTTATCAGAAGGAATTTAGTTATATAAATGCGATTTCATGTTTATTTGTTATGACATGGTAATAAGAGTTAATGGGAGCCAAATTTTCTATTTTGAGAAGCACAGACTGAAATCCTATACCCATTTACCTGGGAGTTACTGCCATCTCCAACTAAGGGGGGCATACTTTTGAGTATCTATTCAAAGAATTGAACTGTTTCTCTTTGACAAATAAGGGAAAGACACATAAGAATCTGTAGTTCATCCTCTGTATGACTTGTTTTCTCCTAAGAGAAAGGCAAGCAAGATTTCTAAATAATATCCCCTCTACAGTAGTCAAAAAGGAAAGGAGTAAGAACAGAAGGATTATGCCTTAAGAGGATGAACACTTTAAAAGGATGGACAGGTTCTTGCTGACTTACTGAGCTCTGGAATGAGAATCTGAGAATATGCACAGGTGGAAAACCCATATGTGTGTTGTACAGAGACCACAAAGAACGTAAGTATTCCAGCAATGCAGTACATTGGACAGGCTGCTTACTGGCATTGCTATTAAAACTCTCCAACTATAGCAACTACCTAGAAGAAACATCAGGGGTACATGCTCAGACTAAATCATGCCCTGTCTATGTCAGGGTGTTGTAAGACACATATTAATCCTATATATGACTATTTCACATTTCCAGAATATCTCCAGCTCACTGGTTACAGTTAAGACATTACTGCTTTGAACAAGGCATTGATTTAAATATATGTTTGTGCTATTCAGTGATTTCATAAACCTTAAACAGGCATCTGTTGGTGTAAACAATTACTCTAGATATCTATAGAGAACTGCACATAGATGCGCACTGTAGTATTAGAGAGTAGTATAGAGACCAATCAGTAAACTTCAAGTTGTCAGCACAGAGGTATAATCACTCTTTGCTGTCAAGGAATTGATCTACAAGGGGTTGGAAGGAGTAGAATATTATTTGTTTAAACCATATCCCAACTATAGTAACAAAATAGGATGAAAATGTTATCTACTCCAACCTCTACTCAAAAAGACAAATCATACAAATAAGTATTGAAATAAACATACATTGACATTTTTGGTAGGTGTGTACTCATTGAGATGTGTCCAGATTCACAGATATTTTTAAAATATAACTGAAGGAGACTTTGGAGTTGGAGTCTGGGAACATGATTTCCATTCACAAGTCATATTCAACAAGCACAGGCACACTAAAAAATTCAGTTTGTGTGATATCCACGTTAAAAGTAATGCCTGAAGAATCTGTTGAAGGACAGCTATTAATAAGGGCCACCTGTTACACTAGACAAAATGAAGATGCAGCTGAAGTATTTGTGTAGGAAGGGGATTAGCAAGGGACAATTCACTATACAAAACGTTAGGTTGAGAATGTTAGTTGAGCTGCAAAGTAGACAGATGGTGACAAAACTGAAGCCATTCTTCATTATCAATAGAAGAACATGCACATTACTAGAGGTTGGAATTCAAGTCAATCTAAGGAATTGATAAAACCTTTAATAAAATTCAAATACATTACCAAGGCTGAAGGTCTGGTTCACATGTCAAGAGACATGGGCCCTTTCTGCAGCACCCTCCCATCCTACAATGGGGACAAGAGAAGGATGGGATTGTGATGATGCTTCTGTATGATGTCATCACAGTTCTGTCCTTCTCCCATCCCCTGGAGGCGCAATCACAGATTAAATCATTGACAGGTTTTCCCCGTCAATGACATTTGATTGTGCCACCATCCCAGACTTATCTGTCCTGTGGAAGCCACAGAAGTGCAATGGCTGTGCTTCCTGCCCCAGCATACCCTGGGAAAGTACCTAGATGTGCTTTGGAAGGAGGAGGCATGACCATTACACTCCCTTCTGCATGGAGCCAGCTGGTGTGGAGGACAGTACTGCTGTTGTGCTCCCCTCCTGGCAGAGCTGCTGCCGGGATCCCCACCAGACAACTTTGGGAAAAGGTGGAATGCAGAAAGGGCCATGATCCCCCACAACATGGAAGGTATGATGCAGGAAGATAACCATATTGTAATTGCTTCTCAGTACTACAGACAAGCTTGTCTCCCCCCCCATGAAACTTTCACAAAGAAGTCCTAAAATGTGAAAAATTGATCAGTATTTTCATCAGGATGTCTATCAAGAAAGTCTTTCTCACAGAGGGGGAAAAAAATCTTTCCAACCACAGTCCATGGAATTCTTCTCAATGCGTATATATGCTGAAAACAGATGACTCATTGGCATTTTTAAACCAAATAAGACCCAATCTTGAGCACAGTCTACCAGCAACCCACTGCATAGGAACAACCCCACAGATCCTTGTGTTTATATAAACAGTAGGAGAGTAAAACATTCACAAAAACAGCAGTTCTCAGTTCCCAAGAATAATAATAAAAACTACTCCAAGCTTAACTTTAAGAAAAACATAGTGGAAAATTTGTCTCGAGACAATTACCAGATGTGCTGTATTCTGAAGGCATTTTCATCCTTTTACTAATTAGCTTGCATGCTACACAGTTATTCTAAGAGTAGTTTACTTTGAAGAAGTGTATTAAAAGGAGAGCTGGAAATCTGAATTAGTGACTTCTTAATTCTGGTCTTCTTTCTATCGCACATTTGTAGCCTAGTTCTCACTGAGCTGGAAAACCTGTCCCTAGGCACAACTATTCCTGACTGTAAGTGGGTTTTATCAGTGTGGATTGACTTCTAGCCACCAACTGAAACTGTTTGACCCATCACAGATCAACCACATATTAGTGATTGAAGCCTAATAAGCAAAGCCTGAAAGAATTTATGTTACTGTTAAGGATAGAATGGAAATTTGGCCGTTTTCTAACTGGAGATGAATTTGGAGTTCCTGGCCCCTCTGGAAATGTATATGGGATGAAAAATGGCACCTTGAAAATTCTCAGAAATTTTAGGAACTTTTTTTTTCTTCGTGCACAACATCAGCTTTACACTTTTTGAGAACTGTGCAAGAGTTTGATAAACTGCACAGTTTTGCAGTAAAAACATACTCTCAGTCTTTTTACTATGCACAGAAATCTGTGCAGCTTTCTGAGAAAAAGCCTACCTGCTTATAATGTTTTTCACTATGTACTTGGGAAAAGTGCACAAAATGCAAAACTAAATTGTATGCTATATTCATATAGAAACAACACAGTGAAAGATTCAACTTCATGGCTACAGCCTTTGCTGGGTTGAAAACTGCTTAACTCAAATGTTATGCAGCAGGAAAAGAAACTCAGGCCAACACAGGCTGTACCTATCCATGGTTTGTTTTATACTTTATATATATTTGTTGTTTGATACACAACAAAAATGTTGTACAGAATCCAGCAATGTTGCACAAATCAGGCACATATTTTTGTTGTACAAAAGCTGTACAGTTTTCACAGAAGGTTGTGCAGTTCTCAGGAAAAGCTGCATGGTTTCTAGAAAAGTACCCGGTTTTCTGGCAAGTTATGCAGTTTGGTTTGGTTTTTTGCAAAGCTATGCAGTTTCTTATCATTGCAGTGTGGGAAAAATTCGTGAGTGTCTTGATACTGTGGAACACACAACAGTTTCATTGTTCTCAACATCCATCAAGGCTCAGAAAATCAAGTTTTACCATCCCAGGTTACTGGATAATCAAAGTCTCCCTCGCCTTCAAATTCCTGAAAGCTATCTTCTCTAATGAAAAAGGCATTCACACACACCCCTTAGCTATCCTGAATCTAAGAATCCTTCACCTTCAATATTTTTTTTCCTGTCAATAATGGTACACATATAATAACATTAATTGGGAAACAGTTCAGATATTAGCAGTGATTGGGGTACCTAATATATGGATTTTTTTATTTTCATGATGCCCTGAGGCTGAGTAATAACTTATAGCCCATGCTTGATGGTAGATAAAAAAAAGCACAACTTGAAATATTACTTTAAAAAGTAATCCATTCTGTTACTTATAGCTTTCCCTTTCCATTCAGGTAATTGAATTACTTGCTGGTGTGAGGGAAGAAGTAATGTGTCATACTACATTATAACACATTATATCCATTGTTCTTTTGGGGGGCTGGGGGAGTGCAATACACAACTTTCACAATTTACAGGATGGCAAAAGGACTTCCCCTTCCTCTTAAAACATTTAAACAGGTCTCCCAGGACACTGCTGCTTGTTGGTTGTTGAACGTGATAGATACAGGCAATATGATGGCTGCCTGTTGCTCTTCCTGGAGACTACTGAGATGCTCCTCAAAACATTTCAATACATTATAGCTCTTTTCCAGTCTGTCTGAGCTTCTCTGGGACACAAACAGAATCAAAACTATAGTCCCAAACCAGAACTGTGTTACTTTCAGGATTTTTTATTCATTTCAAGGAAATCTACCAATCACCAAGATTCACCATGGCTAATAATTTTAATAGTGTGTTAGCTTTTTTAAGGGAAAAAAAAAGAGCTTTCCCATTTATTCACTCCAGATTTTAGTGGCCACCTCTTTTAGCCCATGGACTTCACATAGTCTATCAGCAGATTGAGAGGAAGCTGGCACAATGGGCAACAAAAACATCCAGGATAGTTCTTGTTTGTCACTAAAAACAACCTTTCTTTCCCCTACCATTTTCAACTGTATTTGCCCAGAGAGATTATATGCATGATAAGCAGGCATAGCTTTGGTGACTGCAGGGGACAGGGTTTCTCATTACAAACCCTGCCTCGCTCTTTCAGTGGCCCAGAGCCAGACAAACAGACAAATCACACTTCCTCCCAACACGGCCTCTGCCCTGAAATAGTCAGACCATTCCAGTTTGGAGTCCCCCACCTCCAAGAATGCAAAGCATCTCCCTGCATCCCCATGGAGTATAAGCCCAAGCCAAGAGCTAAACTGGTGTCCAGGCCTTTAATCTTAACAGGCAGGTTAGGAGCCCTAGTGTCTGTCATGGTGTATCTTACGTTAGCACCAAGTGAGGCCCCTTTAGAGGACAGGACAGGACAGGAAACGAAAGGAAAGGAAAGGAGGACAGAGAAATTTGCTTTCCAATAAACAAATACAGTACATTTTTCAGAAGATTACTAGTGCCTTCCAAAATTATTTGAACAAACACTGTCAAACAAATACAAACACTGAAGCGCTGTCTGAGATTTCCTAGCTGTAAAGCTTAGGTGGTATTGTGGGTGCACTGCACACAAGCATATTTAATACAGCTGGGGTTATTTATTGGTAAAATTTCAGATTGTGACCATAAGAACACAAAAACTGTTTTGCTGGATGAAATCATCTTTTAAACAGGGATGCTAAAATCTGTCAGATTTATTGGATTTCTCTGAATTTCACTTCATTTCTCTAAATACCACCTGCATTTTCTTCATTTTCTTCCTGTCTTTATTACCTACTGGGTTGTGAGACTGTCTTATTTCATCTGGATTTGAAATGTATTTGTGTGTTCACATATTCTCCTCATATGTGTATTTATTTATTCATTTTAATGTATGTATTTTCCCCATTAACTAAAGGATCTAGGGTATTATCCCCCCATTGTATGTATTTTTAGCCATTCACATTTTAAAACATGTGCATGGTCTGTTTGCTTTTTATTTTTCTGAAATAGCATACAGGCCTTGCAATGTACACATTTTTGAGAGGAAATACCTTTGTTTTCTCCCCTTGCAATGAGTTTCAAGAGGTGTGAAAATTCCATTTTCATCAAGACTGTCAAATTCAAGGAAATTCTTTTCCTTCTTTAGTTTCAAGTGAAAGAGTGTCATCATGCAGAAAGGGCCTTTGAAACAAGACACATGCTGCTCCAGATGTTGTTGCACTGCAACTTATTCCCAACCAGTGGCAAGGGATACTGCAAGTTGCAGTCCAGCAGCATTTGGAGAGTCAAATGTTCCCCTTCCTGCTCCAGAAGAAGAGTGAAGGGAAAGCTGAAGAAAGATGAAGGAAAAGAAATGATACAGAAGAGATGAAAAGAAATGCAAGGTCAGGCTTTCCAGGGTGCGATGCAGGATGACAACAAGGCAAGAAATAGTTCTAAATTCTACTGAGAAAAACATTGTCTCAACAGGATTAGAAATTTTCACAGGAACAACCAATCAGTGCATGATAACATAAAGGCCTGATCAGTGCAACCAATGATAGATGCAACACTCTGTGGGGATTAGAACATTTAGAGCTAAACCAACTGAACTGGATTTATTTATCATTCAATCAATTGAAATCAACTGGATTTATATAATTTAAGACTTATTAATTTCAATGGTCTTCTCTAAGACTAAATTTGAATCCAATCCGCGGTTTTTGTGAGGATGTTTTTACTGCTGTTTGTTTATTCTGATTTACACAAGCATTGGTTTTTACACTTTTGTGAAATGCTTTCATGCTTTTGTGAAATATATGTATGTACTTGTATTTGTAAGCCACCCTGAGTTTGACTTTTTTGACAGGGAGGCATGGGGAAAAATGAATAACCAACAGGAACAAGTCAAAATGTCCTGCTTATTCACTGTTTGAATGTTATTTACAGTCACACTTTCTCCATACACAAAACTTTCATCTGGTTCAGATTTCAGATGATGTTCTACCAAAATTCTCACCATTTCAAGCTAGTGTGGCAAATGATCAAGTGTGACAAGAAGTTTAATACAACAGTATCTACAGTTCTTAAATTAATGTGTTATCCTTTGATTTTCACACTCCTCCACACTGGATAGCATAGTGCTTGGTGCAAAAAAATACCAAAATGTGTTAAAAATGTGTACTCTGTGGAGAAAACCATGCATGTTGTAAACAGTGCATGCATTTATACATGCAAAACTGTCAGAAGCAGACCTTCCATCATGCTAGACCATCAGCCACACTGGGCATATCAGAAACAAAACCACACTGAACTGTCTGTATTTGTGAGTGATACCAGGTACACTGGGCAAAAAGGGAGAAAAAAAGTGTTCATCCACTTTGTCCTTAGCATTTATAATATCATAAACCTCTACCATATCTATCCCTGATTATCTTTTTTTTTTTAACTAAAAAGCCTCAAAATTTTTAGCCTTTTCTTACACAGCAGGTGTTCTAACCCCTACTAATACTGATTTAGCAGCTGTGCAATTAATTGGTTTGTTCCTTGTTTGAGGCTGGTGAGAAGCAGCTCTTTTGTTGTGCAGGCTACATTCATGAACTTACTTCTTTTATGTGAGGAACAGCTCTTATGGCTTTTCATTTTCAGATCAAGCAAAAAATAATGATTGAAGGGTAGACAGGCCTACCAGACAAGATGGTTAAAGATGTACCATATTGTTTATTGTTGTGTTACTTCCTTAAATAAAATACTAGCTTATAAAGGGCCCTCTGGCCCTTCTTGTCAATGGAGTTTCCAAGGGATATTCAGTTCCAAACTGCAGGGATAGGCAATAGCAGAAGGTTCAAGGACCAATTCCCCATCCTATGGAGAATAAGCCATGGAGCAATCAAAACCAAAACCAAAATTAACTTCTGATTACAATTTTTGGCTGGTATTCTTTAGTTGAGGTTGTGAATGTTTTGAGGGCTTCAACCACTCCTTCTACCACAATTTTTGTTTAAGTGGCCAAAGCATTTAGCAAAAAGAGAGAAACAAAATTGCAACAGCTCTGGTATTTACATGACTACTAACAAATTTATTTGCATAGATGGAATGCTCCTCTTCTCTCTCTTACAAAAAGAACAGGTGCCCCACATCGCTGCCAAATGGTTGGGTGGCAAATCCTCACTTTAAAGGAATGATTTGGGTGGCTGTGTGATTAGGTATCAGCACAGAGTGTATGCTTCATATCCGAGTCACCTGTGCATGCTGGAAGATGCTCCTGTCCTCTGCCACATGGAGCACCTCCACCAGTAACTTCCAAACCATTTCTCCTAAGATTCATACGGTGAAAAAAAGTGGGAAAGTGATAGATGGCTTTCCAAGGTACTGACTGGAAAATTCCAGAGATTTTTTAAAAAGGTAGCCAGGAAAACAGGAGGCCCCATGGACCCCTTTTGGGGGATTAGGTACAGACCCAGACAGTGTCAGGCATGCTTCAGCTAGTAATAAATAATACAAACAACAGCTCCAGACCTCTCTTCTCTTTAACACATAGACACACAAACAGCCACATGCCAGCAAACAGCCCTTATTGCTATGCTGATGGGTGTGGCTGAACCATATTTCTCTTCAATTCTGCAGCCCCAGGGCACCTGCCAGTTGGGTCAATGTGTTTTTCTGGCAAGCAATGGGGAGGAGAGGGAAGCAAGCTCCCTGCAGCTGCCCTTTCTGTGGCTGAAGGATAAGGTCAAGCCACCCTTCCTCTTGCCACGATGTTCTTCCTGTGAGGCAGAAAGTTCAGCTTCCCAGGAGCTCTTTTGGTCTCTTCATTGAGACAATAGTTGTTCACAACTCTCTGTCAAGGAGGATGATATGCAAAGAACTTTGTGGTATCACATAGCCTGTTTGAGAGTTCTGCAGCTTGCACATTTCTGATAAACATATTTGCAGATTTTTTTTCCCTCCAAAGGACCAGCATGGTGCGCTCTCTCTCTCTCTCTCTCTTGCTCACTCATTCTCTCTCATTTGCCCCCATCCCCATACAGTAGTCTCAAGCACTCCTGTGTTCTAACAGACCAGTGTCATTTTAGGTCATAGCTGCAGATTATCATTTCTATGAATGGTCTGGCTAATGTCCTAAAGAAGGGAATGTCTCTGTATTATAAATGATTACTCTAATTATATGTATACTTCCCTATTTTATCTTCTGGGATTTGTATTTGCAGATGTATATTTTTAAACAGTTACTTGGGCCCTTTTTGCATGGCATTTTCATTGCAAAAGGGCGCCTGGAGCGTCACGCGATTGTGAGGAGCGATTTGCATGACGCACTCACAATCGTGCGATGCTCCAGGGTAGGGCAGGCACCGACCACGCACCTTTTCATTTTCATCTAGAAGCCGAAAATGGTGCGTGATCGTGCATTGCTCCTGGGCCCCATGTGCACTTACCTGGCATGTGGACCCTCCGGAACCAAGCCGGTTGTGCTTCCTGCCGCAGCACAGCCTGGAAAACTCCCAGACTGTGCTGCGGAAGGAAGAGGCGGGGCTCTTGTGTGAGCAGGCAACTCGTGCAGAGCTGAAAGACCCCGGACATGAGAGCCTCTCGCCGGAGGCTGCTTGCACAATCCCCGCATCCCAGCGCCGGAAGAAGGTAAGGTGTGGAAAGGGCCTTGCTAGAGTGGGCATCTTTGTTTTTTCCAAATTGTGATGCAGTTTGAGCAGGAATTTCCTAACTGAAATCCTTGGCCACTATAGTATGTTACCAGCTCCTCTTCAAGTGAATTCCTCCTCGCAAGGGAGTTTAATTTTTATATGTCAGGAAGGAATTGCACTGTCATCCTGAGAATCACAATGTGAAGGAAACAGTGCTCTTGCTTCTGTGTGGGATTTCTAAAGGACTTAGCTCCTTGCCTTTCCCCAGCCATGGAGAAACATTCTGGGAAATGTAAGGGACAGTGCAAAGACTAGCAGTGCCCTCTGAGATACTTAACTTCCACTGTAATGTAGAGAAATGTGTTATAAACATTAGCAAAGACAGCACCAGGTGACCTCTTTTACTCATTTCTTTCAAGCGGTTCTTTCCTCATTTCTAGATTCCCAAAAGTTTAGACAGTAGACTAGATTGTAAAAGCCACAAACATCTTGGCTTTCAAGATGCTGCACGATAGGAATGCCTATGAGGGCTCACAGAGATCTATTTAACATACATAGGACTCAAAAGAAAAGTGAGGGTAAAAATGATATTTCTGTTGATGCAATAAGTAGAATGGATATTCCTCTATAATTTCCGCCAAGTGGGGAGAAAGCTACACCACAGATGAACTAGTTTAATAGTAATTCTTCCTCCCCAGAGTATGCCTTGAATTGTAGTTCTGTACTACTACCAAAGCCAGTTCCCCAGATTCTTCAGGGGGAGCCATGACAGTATTAAATTAATATTATTTTCTGGATATCTCCACACAAGCCATAGGTATCCCAGAAAGAGAAGGCATCAGCCTACTCTTTTAAAAAACATCCTCAGTAAGAGTTTATAAATGCATTCTATATCCCATGCAAGCATACTTCTTTAGACATTCCTGTGTTCATAACAGAGAAAGTTTGTGCAAAAAGTTGATCCATACATTTATTTTCTCATTATGTGGTGTATTTCCTTGGCAATCATCTGTGACATGAACATACATCAAATTTAGATTTTTGTGAATGCTGTTCAATAGGGCTGCTCCAGCTGCAAAGCCTGGAGTGATGGCAGTGGTATCTTGTATTTTGAATCCATCCAAAGATTAGATTTCATGTAAATTTACAAAATGAAGTACATGTTCAAAATGAGTATATAATTGTGTGAATCAAGCTTAATTGAAATGTCTTCTAACGCTTTATCTTATAACCAGGTGAAGAAACTCAACTATAGAACACACAGGCACATGGATATCACATGTGATAAAAATAAACACATTTATTTTTAAAGTACCTGGAACCATGCCTTTCTTGGCTACTGCTTCCACTCTTATTAAAGGAAAATCTGGATATTACTTCCTATGAGTACCCTTTTTCAGCAGTACTACTTAAATTCTGTATGCAGTAGTTAAGCATATACACATTATGTTCCACAGGAAGCCACCTAAAGAATGAGGAAAGGAGGAGAAGATGTACCTCTTACTAGCCTACAACACATATATAATATGTAGCAACATATGTAGAAGATTGTGCTATATGCCTGAAAGTGACAGTTATGCTTCCTAAGAAGCTTCCTTAAACTAAGTCACATTCATTTTACTCCCTATTGTCTATATTGTCTTGTACTGACTCTCCAGGCCTTCCCAATCCTATCTATAGATGTAAGGACCAAATCTAGGACCTTTTTATATATAACATGTTCCATAACTGTCCTATGGAGCCTTCCTTTCCGTAACTAGGTCAGAGATGGAGATGCTAGAATGGACAATTATCTTCTTTGCACAGTGGAAAGTTGGAAGAAAAGTAACATATTTAATATTTTCCTGTGCTGTGTTTTCTATTTGTTTATTTAAAGTAGCTCTGTATCACATCCCAACAAACAAGGGCTCCCAACAACTGAAACCAATTAAAACAATGTAAAGATAAATACATTTTTAAAACCATTAAAAAACTCTTAGAAACCCCTAAAAGCAGTTTAAAAACAATCCTAGAATTCAGTGTTGAAACAGTTAAAATAGCAATTTCAAACACTGAATGCTATGTAGAACAGCACTGTTTTGGCTGCCCTCCAGGAGCTTTAAAGAGATGAGGCCAGCCTAACTTCCTTGGGTAGGGAGTTCCACTGTTGAGACATTGCTACAGAGAAAGTCTTGTTACAACTACCCACCAACTTAACCTCACAAGGTGTTGTGACATACAATATGGCCAGTTCTGAAATTTTCAAATTTCTGCCAGGCTGATATGTGAGAAGGCAGTCTTTCAGAATCTTGGTCCCAAGTTGTTATGGGTTTTGTAGGTCAATGCCAGCACCTTGAGTTCAGAAGCAAACTGGAAGTCAGTGTAGGTCTTGATGGACTGGTATTATATAGTCTCTAAACTGCACACCTGGAACCTGTCTGGTTGCTGTATTCTGCACTAGCTGGAGCTTCTGAACACTTTTCAGGGGCATCCCTACAATACAGCATCACAGTAGTCTAATTGAGAGGTAACTAAAATATGAACCACTCTGGCTAGATCTGCCTTCCCCAGAGAAAGTGCAGCTAACATATCAGCCAACCCTGCACAAAGACGTTCCTGGCCACTGCAGCAACCTGGTTTTCCAGGAACAGAACTGAATCCAAGAGCACACTCAAGCTACAAACCTGATCTTTCAGGAGGTGAACAACCCCAATCAGAAGAGACTGTGACCCCAATCCCAGGTTGGTTTTCCTACTGATTAGCACCACTTCCATCTTGTCATGATTAAGTTGCAGTCTGTTCATCCCCATCCAGTTCTTTACTGCATCCAGACAATGATTCAGTGCTACCACAGCCTCCTTGGCATCAGATAGAGATGGGTATCATCAGCATACTGATGACACTCAGCCCAAAGCTCCAGATGACCTCTCCCAGAAGCTTCATGTAGATGGTGAAAAGCATAGGGGACAGTGTTGACCCTTGTGGAAAAGTAGATTCACAGATAGATGTGGGAACCTAGGACTGAGAGATAATAAAATCTCTTAGTGTGTTCATGGCCAAGGCAAGGAACAGCCAGTTGCACAGTTCAGACATTGTTCACTTTTTGTTACATGCATGCCTGTGATTATACTTGTTCTTAGTAAGAAATGTGAAGTGTTAACTCCTCTTGCCTCACATCCACATCAAGTGTCTGGGCACTGTGGGATATACCAGGTTTAAAGCTTGCTATCCTATCTTTTGAAGAGACATAGCCACACCAGCAGTTCCACGGATCTAATGGAAAGTACCTACTGTCATCTGTCAATGTGCAGAGGACATGGATTTCCCTTGTCAAAGTAGGTCCTGAGTACTACCACCATGTTATTTGCTTTCCATAAATTCTGAGGCAATGAAAAAATGTTCAGGGAGGAAATAAGGAAGTCATTAGAGCAAGAGATGTCCAAGACCGCCTCTAAAATGGGATGGAAGAAGTTCCCTAGCAGAACACTTTTAAAAAATTTTGCTTGACAGATGGTAGAATCATTTCATCAAGGCTGTGCCAACACCAGGCTCATGTAACAGGCAGCAACAGGGTGGGGTCAGCTTGCTGCACTCTGGATGCTGATTATGCAATGCTGCTTGTGTCTTAGTATAAGATGTATGCACAATCTCTTTGTGAACGCAACCTCCAGCTTTTTGACTGCAACTCCCAAGAATTCACCAACCAGGATGCCTCTTCTTCTAAATCTAAAACCTCTCAACCAACCAACTGTGCTATGCCCACACTATATTTGCTTATAATTTGATTCCTGCTGCTTATTACATTCATAATACCCACTGCTTATTACATCCATGGCCTCAATCCTATATTTACGCCTTTCCTTCCCATGTCTTTCATAAAGAAAACACTGACTAGTTTTCTCCAGATGTTAAGATTACACAAGCTTCAGGGGTCAGAACTTTCCTTTCATTACATATGTATGCTTAGCCTAGCATTCGAAAGACTTGAATCTGACAGCAATACTTCTTTAGATGCTGCTACAATTCACAGAAATAATAGTGTACTATTTGAAGAGATGGAAAACTCATTTTGCTTTTGCCTTGAATCCACCTGGGCATTCAAAAGTTCAACTCAAGCTCAGTCAGGAACTGAGAGACAGAGCAAAACAAAACAAAATAAAACAAAACAAAAAAACTGTTTAAAAAAGTGTGCTACAAACTGTAGCTGTAACAATGAATAGAAATAAAATAGCTAGCAGAAAGTTACAGTGGAAATTAGAGGTGTCAGAAACTCAGTCTCATAGTGAAGACTCATAGCATGGAGTCAGGCAAGTTAATGTTGTTGCCAGCTTTCTTTTGGGAAATTATTCCCTATTTTTTCTTAGTTATAGTGTGACATAATGGATACTCAACTGCACTTGCATTCTGTGGAGCAGGTTTCTGATTTGTTCTCATCCATGGAGCTTAATGAATCGCCTTGAGCAAGTCATAATAGCAGAGGCAAGGAAAGTATGGCCCTTAGATACTGAGGGACTGCAACCTCCATCAGCCATAGCCAGCATAGCAAATGGTCAGGGGTTATGAATACTGTACACTGGTAACATCTGCACATTCTTAATTTACGAATAAATTTAGCTTTAAAATGTACTGTTCATCTGAAAAGGACACTACATATTCGTAGGATCCTAGGAAGCTTGTCACATCGTACATCCAGTTAGGTCAGGATTGTCACAGCTATATGCACTAGTCTACTCACACTATAAAGACTGAAATAGGTCCATGTATACCATGTATTCCACCCTGAACTCTTTACAAGCAGAGTGGCATACTTAAATGATCGATGTTTACAAGTCTTATATAGAAAACTAGAAATGAGCCAAT
Organism: Ctenosaura bakeri; assembly: GCA_948474755.1. Lineage (NCBI taxonomy): Eukaryota > Metazoa > Chordata > Lepidosauria > Squamata > Iguanidae > Ctenosaura > Ctenosaura bakeri. Next base: position 71,881 of record CAOLHI010003824.1, read on the forward strand.
TAACATTTGCTGTTTATAAGCAACATATTCAGTAGTATTGAACAGCATCACCCTCTCAGTGATTTATTAGTCTTCTCTGTAAAAATATATGCCAGTCTGCAGTGTCCTTATTTTCAAGGTCTCAGTTTTTGTTTGCCCATTGTTTTCTATGGCACTATCATAACAGACCATTTGGTGTAAGTATACGGTACACTCCAAGAGAAAATGTTATGGTTAAGAGTTTGGGAGGATGCTTTTATCATTTTCTCTCCTAGGTAGGCTCTGGAATTTCCCAAACCTTTCCTGTCAGGTGTCAATGTCAAATTAATATACACACAAAGGAAATCAGTCTATGGATGGGGGTTATTTTTCCACCTTCTGCTTCAGATAGTTTCCAAAATAGTCTCATCTTTAAAATTTGTCTGCTAGATCTATTTCCCCTTTACACCTTTGATTCATTACTAACACTGGCCACCAATTATGGTAAAAACTACTGTGTACCATATAATTTGAATAAAAACAGCAATCTTTCAAGAGCTGTGAAGCTGGAAAGTCCCCATGTGCTGCTGGGATGTATATTCCAGCCTGTTATGAATTTTAGCTGTTAATTCATCTTCGCTGCCACCACCCACTGAATTATGAATTATCTGGACACTTGGACAGTACAGTGGGACCCTGTCCAACCATGTACATCCCTAAGCTTAAGGATCTTCCTTTTCCCCCAGTCTACCTAGCTTGGCATGGGAAGGAGAGAAACAGGGTCTTTTACAGAAAGTATTTATTAAAGATATGCAAATAAACAAGACAAATTACCACACATGGGAAGCTCCCTCCTCCCAGGCACGCTTAGTTACAAGTAGTTACAAAAGAACAGATATAAAAGCACAGACACATTCTTTAGATCAGCCAGCTTCCAAAATAACAGAAAAGTCCCTAACGCGACTAGGTAACTATTTCTAATTACTCACAGTTGTTCCTAGGCTTAGATGTTCTAGTAGGAAGATGCCAGGAGGCGAGGCTAGGCCTGCAGCCTGCTACTGGCACAGAACCCCGCTCCAGGAGGTTCCTAGGTTGTTGTCTCTTTGTTATCTCTCTCAGCCACATGGCCTCGCAAGAAGTTTTTATAACTTCTCCTTGGAAGCATCTGGAAGCATCCTGAAGATGCTCACCTCTTTCTTTTTGATTGGTCAAGTCTCACCCTGTGACCTATGATGCTGACCCACATGACCTATGATGCTGACCCACATGACCTATCATGCTGACCACATACTAAAATGTAATCTAATCCCAACACTTTATTAACCCTTGGTTTACCTGAAGAGGGAAGTGTCCCCCTTTTAGCTAAGTCTAGATAATGGGAAGCCCCATTATCACAAGAGCCTTAAAGCATAATATTTCCCTCTTTGTTTTAATTTCTATCCTGTCCACCTCACTTGAAAATAACACTGAAATTAGCTACAAATACTAGGATGATTCAGACTGGCTTTTTCCCTTGATTTGGGGAAAAACTTATTTATTTTAACTATTTATTTACTGAATTTATGTCTCATATTTCTCCTGAAATGGGATTCAAGGCAGCTCTTAAGGACAGTTTGGGATTATCTGGCAGCAGGTCATCCACACTGTAGGACAAAGCCCCATGTTGTGTTAACTTGAAAAGCTGAAGTTGTATGATTTAAAAAAAAAACTTTAAAGAGCAATCATGAGGACAAGTGGAGGGCTGATCTGGACTACATCAAGAGGCTTAACCCCTTTCTCTGGTGCTGCCAGCCTGAAAAAAAAAATACTCCAGAAGCTGCTATTTCTATTAGAAGATTGATGCTTGCATCAATGGAATCTTTTTCCATTATGCAAATAGCAGCTGGTGGGGGGGGGTGTTCCTGAATTGTTGTTTTTATTGTAATTTTTATTCCATCTGCCCAGAATCTCCAGCCAACATGGCCAGGTCTGAATTTGGCACAATAGCATTGTAATGAGAGTCACAAAGGCACTCCCAGCTCTCCTTAACCCAATCCTGACCAGCCTCCATCATATTTACAGGGAATTCGGATCCCTCCTTTTGTGCTGTGCAGTGTTGCAAGAGGGGAAGTGCGTTTGCTGGCCTCTGGTGAAGAGAGGCTATTGATGTATGTGATCAGTTTATGTGCGCCACCTGCACATTAATATTTTTTATTTATCTCACTTCAGTGTTTTCAAGGTAAAAGACATTTAGAAGTGGTTTACCAGTTCCGCTTTCTGTACAGTACTAAAGAGAATTAGCCAAAGAGCCACTTCCAGGAAGAGATCCTGTAAGAGATCCTGTACCAATGTCACCTCCCACTACTGATTTTTCCTAGTAGCTTCCCCACCGGAGCTTCTCCATTGCCCTCACCACTGGAACTTTCAGTTCTCTTCTGCTGATGCAGCCTTTATCTCCACAAGGGGGTGGATGCATCTTGAGCCCTTTTCGCACGGGCTTTCTGTCGCGCGACAGCCCCGTGAGCCTCGCGGGAGTGGGAGCGTCGCTCTGCACGACGCACTCCCACTTCCGCCGCGCTCACGGGGCTGCAGCGGAGCAATCGCAGGTTTTTTTTTATTTTCACCTCGAAGCAAAAATCACCTGCGCTCGCGCAATGCTCCCGGTGCCCAGGCGCACTTACCTCCTGTGTGGAGCGTCGGGGAGGCAGCCGGGTCGCGCTTCCTTCCCTCCGCCCCTGCAAAAGGAAGAGGCGGGGCGCTAGCGCGACGGACGCGACACCTCCTGCTTCGCACGCGTGCGGGGGGGACGGACGTGACACCTCCTGCTTCGCGCGTGCACGGGGGGGATGGACGCGAGAGCCTCCTGCTTCACCCGGGGGGGAGGGCGGCTGGCGCGAGAAGCCTTCTCCGGTGCCGCTTCCCCCTCGTTCTTTTGCCTGCGGAAGGAAGGAGGGGGAAACGGCAGCCTCCCGGAGGAGCCTTCTCACGCGAGCCGCCCTCCACCGCTCGCACAAGAAGCCTCAATGCGAAAAGGGCCTTAGTCTGGTGTTTCCATGTTCAGCAATATGGTGACCCTACTAGGAGTCTAGACTCTTGGTAGAGTTTATGCTGACAGTATTACTTGTAGTCTCTCTGACATTTTCAAACACCTTCACTTTGTTAACATGTGTATCCAGGGGGGCAGGGAGGTGGCCAGGACTAGGATAAGTAATTGGAAAAGACAATAATGCTAGGGAAAGTTGAAGGAAACAGCAATACAGGAAGAATACATTAGGTATGGATTGATTCAGTCAATGAAACCACAACCCTGAGTTTGCAAGACCAGAGCAGGCTTGTTAATAATTCACAGGGTCATCACAAGACAAAGCTGACTTTATAGTGCATAACAGCAAATGGTTTACATACTTCCAGATATAAATATGAGACAAAATGGTATCTCCATAGTCAGGTTTGTGCTGGACTGCTCTTTATCCCTTGCAATATGTTCTAAAAGGTATAAAACTTCATCTGTTAATATTATAATGCTTAACATGTTATTGCAGATTTGGGTTCATTTCTTCCCTTTTTAAGGTAGTTTAAAACTGGCAATAATTTTTTAAGAAAAATGTTTTCCTTTTTTGAAGTTTCTCTAAAAATTCTTTATCTGACCATTGATACCTAGCCCACAAGATCTTATGCCAAGTAACCATCACAATTTTAAAGGGGCTTTTCATTCAACATGTAAGTTAATTCATTGCTTCACTTCAAGTTTTCTAAATCAGAGATGAAAAATACCTGAACGATACCATTTTGGTCATGAGATCAGGATGTCACACAACGTGCAGCAACAGTTGTTCTTATAAATTTGGATCAAACTATGGGGTCTGACAAGGTTCACAATAACATTTATCAGATCCAAAAATGCTAGGCAGAAATGGCCAAGGCCATTGCTTCTAAACATACAGTCCCAGCTAGATACTTCCTGTATAGTCTTAAGGTGACCTTTAAACATGCAGTGATCCTACAGAAAAACTGTACTCACAGAGGGTGGTCACACCTATTCCAGAACATGACAGATTAGTAGTGTCAGTTTTCTTAGCCTAAGGAAACTAAGATTTCCTTATCATGTCTATAAATAACATTAAAACATTGTGGGCTTTATGAATTCCTGTCTACAATATTCTTAACTCCAATGCTGATGTAACTGAGAAAAACATATTGTTACACACTAATACATCCTCTTTGTTGCTTCGTTTTTGTCAGCCTTCTACTGCTTTAAAAGCACAAATAATATCACTTGCATTTTGGACCATGTTCAACTGCTAGGTAGAAATTATCTTTTCCTGCTTGCCTGAAGGCGTTTACATCCTGCTTTCAGAAAGTCTGCAAACCAACTTTTTTTTCCCCCTTCTGGCTTTCAGACAGTTTAAACACAGGGCGGGTGGAGATCTATGGGCTATGTAGTATAACATAACTTATGATAAACATCTGCTTGTTTATGACCAAAATTGAGAGTTGGCTTTAGAAAGGAGCATCAGAAAAAAATACTGATTCTCCAAACAGCTTGACAGAATATCAAGGCTGCTTGCAAGAATACATTCTAGGTCAGTAGCCTCTCAGGCACAGGTTTAAAATATCTTCCTTTAGTTTAATAGCCACATGGGTAAAACACATTTGAATTATCCAGTGTTAGCCAAAGCCCCATGTGCCAGACTCCATTCAGAATTCATTCATAACCACTAAATTCAAGAAAATGACTAAATAGTTGAAAGCAGGCACCAGATCTTGTATGATTTTGGAAGCTAAGCAGGGTCAGCCCTAGTTAGTACTTGGATGGGAGACCAGCAATGAATACCAGGTCCAGTAGGCTATATTTTAGAAGAAGGAATTGGCAGACCACCTCTGAGTATTCCTTGGTTAAGAAAATCCTATAAAATTCATGGAGTCACCATAAGTTGACAGCCAATTTGATGACGCACACACACGCACGCACACACACAGAATTTGAAGACTGCACCTGTAACCTGTAAATATTTGGAAAATATACAACAGGCACCTCCCTAGTGACAAATAAAGAAATAATATATTAATGTACATGTGCCATCCTTGTCTTTACTGTTTCTTGAGAAGCTGTCAATATAGGTTCTCTTGTCAAGAATGAGCAATGTTGTCAATATTCTTCACAATCCTGCTCCCCCCTCCCCAGTAGGTGAATTCCCTTTGCACTTTTTAGCAAAATACCCAAAACATGACTATCCATATTTGGACGACTTGTCATATTTATTCTTGTCAAAAATATCTGTATCAGTCTTCCCCTGTGTGTGTTTTTTTTAATCAAATCATGCACCTTTGGCTGTTTTCTTGTACAGCACTATCTAAATCAAGAAAGACAAGGAGGGGAAGAGGAGGAGGAGGAGGAGGAGCACAGCAGAAGAGAGAGCCAAAATTGTACTTTATCTAACTATAGATATAGTTCTTCTATTCTGAAACATGATGTTTGATTTTCCATTAATAATGATTTGTATCACTTCCACCATGTCCGCATTACTGTTTTTCTTTTGTTTCCTCTTTGCTCAGGAACTGCATAATGGATAACCACCAGCATGGTGTAGTGGTTTGAACATTGGACTTTGACCTGAAGATCAGGGTTTGATTCTCCACTCAGCCATAGAAACCCACTGGGTGACCTTGGGCGTGTCACACATTCTCAGCCCCAGAAAACCCCATGATGGGCTCACCTTCGGGTCACTATAAGGCAGAAATGACTTGAAGGCATGCAACATCAACAACAATTAATAATAGCATGCTTGTAAGGGGTTGTTCCAAAAAGACTTTCACAATAGATGAAAGTTAATGATAAACAAAATTTGGATTAAGGGCTTTAAAAAAGGCCCAGATTCCCCTCCTGGCCCCGCCATCAGAGCTTGCCAAGAGTGGGGGGGGGATAAGGTGGCTACAAATTCAGATCACTTCCATTAAAGAAAAAAAATGATGCTTAAAAGGAAGCAAACATTTTTACCCCATTCAAGCTTCCACTGTCCTAAATCATCAATGAAGTGGGGGGAACCCCTTTCACAGAATGATATATTTATGAAATGCCACAAATGCAAACAGACATTTTGGCTCAGAATTAGGTGAAAGAATCTGATTTGAAAATGTTGTAAAATATAGACTGATTTTTCATCAACATATATGGCATAAAGAGCTACTCCACAGATGAGAGACATCCCAAGGGTATTTCAGCAACCAGTGAGATCTTTCTTTTGACAAAAGCCAGTGCAAAAGAAGACAACAGGCATCAAGGGATATAATTTTACGATATGCCTCAGTCTGCCTGTAGAACTTGAGGCATGATGAACATCATGCTTTCACTGACCCAGTGATATACAGACAGACAGCACAATGTCATTCTTGCTGTCTGTTCTTACTCAGGCTGTTTACGTTCTAATCTAGAGAGTTTGGTTCATACACATCTTTCAGAGCAATTATGCAACCAAATGTCTCAACCTCTGTGTGTGGTGTTCACAGCTTTACAGTCCACGCACCAGATGTGTGTGCTCTCTCAGGTGCATATCCATTGTATTGATGAGATATTGCAGAGTTTTAACAAACTTGTCAAGAATGCAGAACAGAATAAATAAACTCTCTCAGGGCATGTGGAGATGCCAGCGCAGCTGTTACAAGGGTGCTGTCTGGTTAGGAAAAGGAAGAGCAGCAAATGGAATTTCTTTCCCAAGGAACTTTATCAGGGCCCATCTTTGGCTACTTTTAAACAGGGTCTAAGATTTACTTGTTCTGACTAGTATTTCCTGACCAGGTTTTCTTCCCACATGCTGGTTTTAATTATATTGCTGATAGTTATCTAATTTTAGTTTTCAATTGATATTTGTATCTTTATTGATCAGTTTTTATCTGTTGTTCCAAGTCTAAAGGTGGGACATATTTAGACTAATTTAAAGTAAAAGTTTATAAATATAAATGATAAATTACATTATAAATCAATATGAATAATTTTATAATATTGTGCACACAAATGTAAACATAATTTGTAAATATAAATCAGGACTGTCACAATAATAATAATAATAATAATAATAATAAAAATAATAATAATAATAATATACCAATACCAGCCTCATGTGAGATCCAGGGTGGTGTAGTAGTTTGGATGTTGCACTACAACCCTGGAGACCCAGGGTTCAGTTCCCCACTCAGTCATGGAAACCCCCACTGGGTGACTCTGGGCACATCATACACTCTCAACCCTAGAAAACCCAGTGATAGATTTGCCCTTGGATCTCCATAAGTTGGAAATTGCTTGAAGGCACACAACATCAATCTCATGTAGTGAAGAATCACATAAATGCATGCTTCCATCCCATATGTTGCCCTCAAGTCACCTATCAACATATGATGACACCACAAATGTCACAGAGTTTTCTTAGGCAAATGCTAAGACATATCCATTAAGCAACCTGATATATAAGGACAGACCCACTGATACATGACTATATGTGAAAGTCCCCTAAGAAAGCTGTTAGTCCTGCTAAAACTCTTCTAGCTTCCCTTAACATTTCATGATTGTTTCTCCTGATCAAGGACCACTGTGGTTACTTTAAATCTTCCTTTATGCCAAAAGTGGGCAGTTTCCACAACCTGAAGGACATTTTTATCCCCCTAGAAGTCATTGCACTGTTGCCATTGCTGCTGAGGTCAATTTTTGCCACCAAATTTCATGACAAGGTACCATAAATGTGGTAATTTCCACTCTAAACTATCTTTACACAGTGTGAAACATCTGAAGTTTTTGCACAAATAAAATTTTCACCAAAACACCCTCACAGTATGAAAAATCTCATAACAGTTGGCCTTTTTTCCCCTGCAACAGGATGTCTCAATGTGTTGAGATACCCTTTCTTGTCAAAGATGAGAACATTTGTGAGTATTCTCTATGTCCACAAGCATGAATTGCCAAAGGATATCATTCATGGCAGTCTTAATGCCTTAAAAGTCTGAATAATTCTAAAAGATGTGTAGGCAATCTGAATTTGGCAGAAGCTGTACATGGTTTGCAGGTACATAGATAGTGCTACCTCCATGATCAGGAGAACTATGGACACAGCAGCAGATGCTTGGTGCTCTATTTATGGTTCTCTCTCTGAGCATGGGTGCCAATGTATCCAGCACTGAGTGGCCAGAATCTCCCCATCTACTTCTCATGCAAGGGGGCCATTTTTGTGGAGGGAGAAGGATAGCTTATATCTTGCCCAATAACCTTCCGTTATGATCATACATATCCATTTTAGGGAGCTTAGTTGAAAAAAAAAAAACCTTGAATTCCTATTTGGGGTTTTTACCAAACTTCCTAGTGTAGGGGGAAATTTTCATGGGCATCAAGGAGCCAGGTGGGAAAAAGAGGCCTCTATGCATAGGGAGAGGGGGAGAAAGGGTGTTGCATCTATGTATATTTATCTGTACAAGCAGGGATGACAACAGTCTGTGCTTATGTGTGAAGGTGAAGGATGTGTGGTGTACATAAAAGGTGTTTCTGTATCTGTGTGTGAAGGAGAAACAAAAAGAGAAAGGTGGGTTACCGTACAGCCTCTTCTTCAGCTCCACCTGCCAATACAACCCCCAGAGGATTCTCCAGCCACCAATGAAGCCCTTTGCACTAAAAAGATGGCCCCACAACATTTACATGCCAAAAATACTCATTACTTTGATTCAAAGCTGCTTATGTGCCCCAAACTGGCAAAATTAATTTATTGAAAGCATTTTTCTATTGCTTCTCACCCACCAGAGCCCCTGAGGTGGCACATACCAAATAGAAATATTTAAAACATCAGATACACAAATTAAAACATAACAAGATCAATAAAACATGAGTTAATAAAACTATACGCATGTTATTTGTCCCCTCTTGATTTCCCTGAAGACTTCCAAGTGATCACACTGGTCAGTCAAAAAGTTTTGAAGGACTTTTTGAATATGAATATGCACACTTAAAAATATTGGCCCTTTTCGCAGCGCTGGCACTCGCGCGACTGAGGAGGGCGGCTTGCGCAAGAAGCCTTCTCCGGGAGGCTGCCGCTTCCCCCTCCTTCCTTCCGCAGGCGAAGGAACGAGCGGGGAAGTGGCAGCCTCCCGGAGGCGGAGGCGGCTCGCGCGTCCGTCCATTCCCCCCCCGCGCGCGAGAAAGGCGCTTGTCCCGTCCATCCCCCCCGCGTGTGCGAGAAAGGTGCTTGTCCCGTCCATCCCCCCGTGCGCGCAAGAAAGGCGCTTGTCGCGTCCACCCCCGCCCGTGTGCGAGAAGCAGGACGTGTCGCGTCCGTTGCGCTAGCGCCCTGCCCCGTCCCTTCCTTCCGCAGGGGCGGAAGGAAGGAAGCGCGACCCGGCCGGCTCCCTGATGCTCTGCACAAGAGGTAAGTGCGCACGGGCGCCGGGAGCATTGCGCGAGCACGGGTGATTTTCGCTTCGAAGCGAAAATCAGAAAACCCACGCTCGCGCCGCTTCAGCCCCATGAGCCCGGCGGAAGTGGGAGTGCATCGTGCAGAGCGACGCTCCCACTCCCACGAGGCTCACGGAGCTGTCGCCCAAGAAAAGGCCCGTGCGAAAAGGGCCATTGTTTTACAGCACTATCCTGTTCCTGGTCCCCTTTCTTCCTCCCAGAGAGAAAAAAAATACAGTGGACCCTTGGTATCTATCTGCTAGGGTTTGGTTCCAGGACCCTCTCACAGGCATCAAAATTTGTGGAGGCTCAAGTCCCATTATGAACAGTGGAGAGGTAAAATGGTGTCCCTTATATATATTAGAAAAATCAGATTTTGCTTTTTTTATATATATATATTTTCAAGCTGTGGTTGGTTGAATCCATGGATACAAAATCTGCAGATATGGAGAGACGACTATACCACAGGAAAATGGGAGGTGATAGCAGACAGCAGGTTGACATAAATGAGGGGCAGAATATAATTTTCTTTTAGAAAACATGGGGCCACTAATTAAATCCCCATGATCCCCTGCAGGAAAAGACACTCCACCATCTCCCAATCTTCCTCCTTGCCCAAAGTATAAGGACTTTTTTCCCTTGGAGAATGGGGGCTAGCAGAAGAAGTGACTGAGGCAGGATGTGAATTCAATATAAGTAACAGTAAAAATGTCCCTGCTTGAGATGTCATCGTCTCAAATTGGGGCTGTTCTATTCAAGCTGGGAGAAGTTCATATTGCCCCTCCATGCTTAGCCTTCTGTTTGCCATGTTTTCAATTGTTTTTAAAAAAGAAGTGCTTAAGCATGTTTTTCAACCAAGTGACAAAGTTTTCTGTAAGTGATGTATATTCATAAGCACCTTGTAAACACAGAATTCAATGTCTAAAAGACTCCTTGGACCCAGTAAGCACCCTGGTTATCCATACTTTCTTTGACATCAACTCACCTAAGTGAATAAATGTCAGACTAGATCATCTCTACCTTCACAAGAGATTATGATGGCCCAGCAGTTCAGTTATTAGGAAGAAGAGGGTGAAAAAGAAAGCTAGCTGCTGGTTTTAAACACTAGCTATTTTGGAGGCCACTTTAGAGTTGAAGAATGGGGTATAAACATTTGTAAATAAATATGTACATGAGGCTCAGGAGAGCTTTATTTATACTCATAAACACCTATGGAAAATAATCTTTAAATGTTCCTAAGACCAACAAATACTACTTTTCACAACATCTTCAATGAATCCAAAATCTGAGTGGGGATTTTGATAAATTTTGCTCTCACTTTGCAGATCCATCTGCTAAAATCATACTATTTATCTGTCTCTGTGTCATCACCACCGTCATCAACGACACCATCATCATCATCATCATCATCATCATCATCATCATCATCATGTTTGCTGTCATCACCACCACTGTTATCACTGTTATCATAATTTCTGGTTCCTACCTGCTGGGCAGTTGCATCGTGGATGGATGTCTCTAGCTTCCCGATGTCTTGGCAAGGTGAACTTTAATCTCTATACAATGAATATGAAGAGGAAAAAGTCATGTTAACAATTTCGAAACCTGGATCATGGAAGTAGCTACTTACAAATAACTAGTTACATAGTAAATCTTTCCTTTCTCCATAAAGAAAAGTATAATTACATTACATTAAGGTTGTAACTTAGCAAGAATATCTTTTTCTGCAGTGTAATTGTGATTTTTAGCTATTTCAGTAGTTTAATAGCATGTAATATTCCTTCCTAAATAGAGAAGAGGGGCCATCACATGTCTTGTGCTGTATCTTATGCTGTTGTCTCACGTTCTGTTCTGAATATTGAGGCAATGATTGAGGGTGGACGGGTGAAAGGTGTATTTTGTAGCATAGGCCAGCTAATTATTGCATTCAGATTTTGAAAATAGCAATTACAACAACAACAACAACAATTTTTTATTTGTTACTTGCCTCTCCCCAAGATTCGAGGCGAGTACAACGTAGATACAATTAAAAACAAATTATGGGTAAAATACATTAAAAATACAAAACCATTTATGGATCATAGTGCAATTTCAAAAGCCTGCCTGAATAGAAAGGTTATCACCTGCTGGTAGAAAGAGACCAGGAAATGGGCCAGCTGACCTCCTGCAGAAGGAAGTTCTGTAGCTTAGGAGCAACCACGGAGAAGGTTATCTCCTGTGTCCTCACCAAACACACCTGCAAAGGTGGTGGAACTAGGGCCATTTCCACACTAGACTGTTAATAGCGCTATGATTCCACTTTCAACATCCAATGGAATCCTGGGGTTTGCAGTTTTGGGAGGGGCTGGCCAGCCCCTTCCGAAACTGCAAACCCCAGGATTCCATAGGATATTGAAAGTGGAATCATAGTGCTATCAACAGTCTAGTGCGGAAATGGCCTAAGAGAAAGCCTTTCCATGAAAGCTAGTTTGTATAGAAAGATACAGGGCTTTTCTGCACTATACTGTTATAGTGCTATTACTCCACTTTCAACATCTTGTGGAATCCTGGGGTCTGCTATCTAAGGAGGGGCCATTAGAATTCCCAGCCAGAGATCTCTTTGGCCCCAGTAAACTGCAAACCCCAGAATTCCACAGGATGTTGAAAGTGGAATAGTAGCACTATAACAGTGTAGTGCAGAAAGGCCCACAGTCTTTCAGATACCCTAGAGCCAAGACACGTAGGGCTTTAAAGGTCAAAAGCAGCACTTTGAATTCTGTCCAGAAATGGATTGATAAACAGTGAAGCTGTTTCAACAGATGATTTACACAATCCCTGTAGCCAGCCCCAGTTAGCATTTTGGAGCTGCTGAAGTTTCGAACAGTTTCCAAAGGCAGGCCCAAGTAGACAGTAATCCAAATGAGATGCAACCAAGGCATTTTCACTGTAGCCAGATCTGATTTCTCAGCTAGTGTATTAGTTTTAACAGTATAAATGCACTCCTGGCTGCTGCCAAAACCAGGGCATCCAGGCTCAGATTTGAGTCCAGGAATATAGCCAAGCTGCAAATCTGAGTTTCAGGAAGTGTAACTCCATCCAGCACAGGTTAAATCCCTATTCTCTGATCTACATTGCAAATGACCAACAGCACCTCTGTCTTGTCTGAATTACCATTTCAATTTGTTCATCCTCATCCGGTCTGTTACTGACAGCAGACATTGGTTTAGTACAGACAACAAAACTAGCATCAATGAAACATTATATGGAGACAGACATTCAGGAGCTATTTCACATTATGCACACTATGATCCCACTTTTACTGCCATAGATGAATCCTATGGAATCCTGGGATTTGTTGTTTGGTGAACTCTCTGGCTGAAAATTCTAAATGCCCCTTCCTAAACTACAAATCCCTGAATTCCATAGGGTGGAACCACAGAAAATAAAATGGAACCATAGTGCTCTGGCTGTGTGGTATGAAAGGGCCCCCATGTGAATATTCACCCACCGTCAGGTTGTTCTTTGTGAAAAAGAAATCAGAATAACCAAACTCACAGAAAGTTTTTAAGGTTGGATAAGGTACAGATTAATGAGCACCTTGAAACATTGTATTTTTGGAATTTTTAATAACATAGGTCAAAATATAGATTTCCACAGGAATTCTGTTTTCAAAACAAGTCTCAAAACATGATTGAATGTGTGTGTGTTTGAGTAAGTGATTAACAAATAGAGCTTAATAAATAAATGAACAATATATTTTGATTTCTGCCTTCTTCCATTGCTGAAAACAAAAGTAAGCCGCATTCAAGGGACCTTTATTAATGAACCTTGAAACACCCACATTTCAGTATTCAGATGCTCTATGATCTTTACATTATTCATTATTTACTTTATCCATCTTCATAACACTCTGTGCTGTTTTAAGTATTTTGATTTCCCTTTCATACTGCCTAGCAAGCTTCTTAATGTTCTGAGATCAAAACATTTGGGGTGTGGTAGGCGGTTATTTCTCTGCAAAAGCACTGCAAGGGAACACAACTGAACTTTTCAAGGCATAAAATCCATTTGCTATGGACAATGGCATGATTTTAGCTTCCTTTTGCCATTTTGTAAGGAGCCTAACATAAATGCATCCATCACGTGTCACATTCATCTTCTCTTCTCTTATCCACATAGCTGATAACAGGAAGCAAGATGGTCCAAAATAGGTTGCTATCTTTAGCCTTCTCAATCTGTTTTGAAGTCTCAATGTATGTGTCCTCAGTTTCAGAAGTCCAGCAACTCTTCTTCTCAAAACACCCACATTCTTGATAACATCAGCCTCAGAGACAGCAAAGTTATCAGGTCATTTATTAAAGACACTGGGGTTATAGTCCTATATTTAATTACGTAAACCCAAGTCCCATTCAACTCAGTAGTTTTTTTCCCCCAAGTGTACATGTTTAGATTGGACCATAAACTAAGCTATTCTTCTAGAACTATATTTCTACTAAAAACCGAGTCTCCTAGAATTCAATTTGCATCTATAAATGAAACTATTAAGGACATTTGGATTTTAGCTGAAATTCTATATATAAAAATTGAGTTTGGAATGGTAAATGTGTCAGTGATTCTCCCTTCCCCTTCATAACCTCTGTTTACAATTTTGCACATTATCTCGGCTGGGTTAAAACTATGAGACTATGATGCTCTCTAGTTAAAATATTTGTGTCTCTGATAAATACAATGGACATTTCTATGTGTGTGTGTGTACACACAACAACATGCTAGACACAAATGCACCTCTTTTCTAGGGAAGTTCCAGTCTGCATACTGTCTGAATGTTTACCTCAAGACTACAGCAAATGAAATATTCTAATTTTGTATCATGGATCTTTTCAACCCTGTGTATAACATTTCAGCCAGGGCCATAAATAGGATGTGTATCCTTCACTGTGACACGCAACCTGGTCTTTGAAGACCTAAGTTTCTCCTTTTATACCCCTAAGTGTTAATTCAAACATCTTACCACATGAGTTTGCCATCTCATTAAGGCTGTTCCTTTAGCAACCTGCTGGGTACTATATGTCATTTCTTCTGGTGAGTTCAGGAATGAGGCCATGAACATGATTTGCATGGTCAAAAGGTCTCTGTGACAGCTCATCTCCTAACAAGTGAAAGCTAACACTACACTTGGAACTCAGATCGTTGATGTACTGTTTATAGTATTGCAAATGCAGAGAGAACAGCCAATCAAAATAAGGAGGACAAACAACATATGAAAAAACACCATTGTTTTCAGCTTGTGGCTTTGACCAGTTACCTAATTCTCCAGAAAGAATGTCGGATAGGTATTTGGACTCTCAAGTCAGAAATACACGATTGATTTTTCTGTTCATTCACATTCTACTTCACTAGGGCCATTTTGCACTACACAGTTACAGTGCTTTTATTCCACTTTCAACATCCTATGGAATCCTAAGGTCTGCAGTTTAGGGAGGACACTTAGAATTATCAGCCAGAAAGCTCTTTGGCCTCAGTAAACTACAAACCCCAGGATTCCACAGGACATTGGAAATGGAATAATAGCACCGTTTATAAAGGAAACACACACCTTCTGATCTAGAGTGCTAAAGACACTGAAGAATCATTCAAGTGATGAATAAAGGCTAGAACCATCTTAAGAAATATGCAGTGCAATTCTGTGCTCAGAAGTAAGTCTCACTGAGACTTTCTCCCAGGAAATGAATATTGAATTGCAGGATTTATATCTCAGAACATATCACAGGAGACATGGAAATACTATTATGCACTGGAGCAAAATCAGGAGGAAAAAAAAACTACCCTCATGTTGAGTTTTCATTTACAAAAAAATTATCCTTTCTTCAAAGACTGACATTCCATGGCCCAAGATCCTGCCCCCAAGTAATAAGTCCAATACTTCCTTTTATGCTGTCCATTTAAAGTTGTGGTCACTGCTGGCATGGGCAGGGAAATTGGTGTCATGTTTTTACAAAGCATATCCTGAACTACAAAATCAAGATGGACCTTCTGTTTTCAGGGACAGCCTGTTATTCTAACTGAAAGCAGACCTTTCAGATTATGATTTTATATATCATTAACAGGATAAAGATTCCGTTACTGAATACTGGCAGAACTATCAGCAATCCTTGGGTTAGAAACCTCCTAGTCTGCTCTCCTGTATGTATGTATGTATGTATGTATGTATGTATGTATTTATTTATTTCTCTCTCTCTCTCTCTCTCTCTCTCTCTCTCTCTCTCTCACTGCTGTCAGTTCTCCCTCTCTCCTCCTCTTTATCTCTAAGATGTTTGAAGAGTTCTGGGCCCTGAAGAGGGAAAATAGTAGTGGAACTGTCTAAAGACCTGTGAAGAAACAAATCTCTCAGGCTCACATCCAACCTTCTCTAGGATAGGCTCATAAAACCTAGACCATTTCCTCATGGGGCGAGGGAATTGCCCTGTGATGCTACTCACCAGACTTTTGGGTTCCCTGGTCCAGTCCACGCTTCTCTGGAGCAGTCCATGGCCACCACTCCACACTACTCTGGGGATGAAAATGGCGGCTTCTGGTTGATCAAGGGTCTCGACCAACCGCTGAAGCTCTCCAGCCTAAAGGCCACCCCCGGCAGATCGCAGGCTCGCACCAATGCGAGCCTGCGAATCTGCATATGAGAGCAGGCTTGCAGTGGCGCGCTCCATGATTTTGAAAGACCTGTTTTTAGCGGTCTTTCAAAAGCACGCTGGACGACCACTTGGGGTCGTTCAGGAGCGGGCTGGACTGCAGATCTACATTCAGTAGATCCGACCCAGTCCAGTCCCAGGTGCAGACGTCCTCCCTGGAGGATGCTCTGCCCCATTTAAAAAAATCCCGTGCAGAAATGGCCCTAGTGTCTGCAGATTATATTGCAGGATGCAGACAGAATTTAATTAACTAAAATTTGTTACTGGGCATTTTACAGTCAAAATAACCATGTATACCTCCAAGGTCCCATTGCTATCCTCACAATTTCTCATGTGACTAAGGCCATTTCCGCACTACACTCTTATAGTGTGATTATTCCACTTTCAACATCCTATGGAACCCTGGGGTTTGTAGTTTTGGGAGGGGCCAGCCGGCCCCTCCCAAAACTGCAAATCCCAGGATTCCATAGGATGTTGAAAGTGGAATAATCGCACTATAAGAGTGTAGTGTGGAAATGGCCTAAGTTTCATAGTCTTAGTGCTATCTAAAGTTGCTAGACTGAAAACTGGAGGGGGCTTCTGTATCTTCAATGGCTGAACAGAAGAAATTTCAGCAGGTGTTACTTCTTACCTTGTGTGTGTGACAAGCAATATCTATGGAAATTTCTCCTCTATACAACCATGAAAGGTACAGGAGCTCTCTCTAGTTTTCAATTTAGTGATTGTATATTAGAGACACAAACACTCATAGACTTTATTACTACTGAATGGGTGGGAATTTTGCAGCCTTCTAGCTCAGTGGTTCTTAACCTGGGGTTTGTGGATCCCTGGGGGTCCACAGAGCCCTCACGGAGTGTCTGTGAAGCCCTGCTGCTAGACACCAACAGCAGTAGCAGCAGGGACATGGCAATGGGGGGGGCAGGAAGGGTGCCAGCCTGAAACTGCTCCCTTGTTTGCCTTCAAGCCACTTCCAACTTATGGCAACCCTAAAATGAACCCATCACAGGGTGCCTTTTTTTTTTTTGCAAGATTTGTTCAGAGGGGGTTTGCCTCTGCCTTCCTCTGAGGCTGAGAGAATGTGACTTGCCCAAGGTCACCCAGTGTCTGAGCAAGGATTTGAATCCTAGTTTCCAGAAGTCATAAATAAATAAATATTTCAATCTTTAAATCTAAATTTAAATATTCAAATCTTGAATTAAGTCTTAGGAGTCCCCAGCAACAAATTATGTTTACAGGGGTGCCCTGGCAAAGAAAAGGTTAAGAATCTCTGTTCCAGCCATTCTTGAACTGTAGTTCCCAGCATTACTCACCACTGGCTATGCTGGGAATTGCAGCTCAACAATATCTGGAGGGCTTTACAATGCCCATCCCTTAGAAGACCACCACATTTCTTTTTATGGTGTGCAGTATACATAAGGTAACGAATTTTCCCTCCTCAAAGCAAAGGATAGAAATTGTCAGTTAAGAAGAAAGATCGACAAGCAAAATCAACAAATTATCCAGTTCAGGTTCTCAGAATCAGCATGGTTAGCATCCTTATCTACTATATAAAAGTCAATGTTTGTCCGTGAGTTTGTGAGTTTGTCTGTTTGTCCGCATCAAGCTGGTGAAGACCTCATATGATTGGCTGAGTGAAGTGAGAAGACCTCATATGATTGGCTGGCTTTGAAGATCTATGGAATCCTGGGGTTGGCAGTTTAGCGAGGAGCCTTTAGAATTCTCAGCCAGAGAGCTCTTGGGCCTCAGGTTGGTTGCTATGGAGATGAGGCCTACCATCAATAAGGATGCCAGAAAACATTTGGGAGGGATATGTGAGAAAAATTAAAGTGACATACATAACATAGGCCCTTTTCGCAGCGCCGGCACTTGCACGACGGAGGAGGGTGGCTCGCGCAACAACCGTCTCCCGAAACGCCGCCGCTTCCCCCGCCTCCTTACCACACGTGGAGTCTTCTTCCGTGACGGGCGCTCTTCAGCCACGCCCCCAGCTTCCGCAGCGCTCCCTGGGAGCTGTAGGCGGCACTGGGGGCGGAAGCGGGGAGGAAGCGCGACAGGCTCGCCTGCGACGGCGCTCTGCACTCCGGTAAGTGCGCGGCGCCACTGGGAGCCTTGCGCGAGCGCCGTTTATTTTCGGTTCAAGCCGAAAATAAAAAAATACGCGCTCGCGCAGTGTCAGCCCCGTGAGCGCCGTGGAAGTGGGAGTGCATCGTGCAGAGTGACGCTCCCACTCCCGCGAGGCTCAGGGGGCTCTCGCACGACAGAAAGCCCGTGCGAAAAGGGTCATAGTTACAAGGTCTTCTTGCTTCATACAGTAGATTGTATGGGTTCCATATATGAGGAATATTAAAGTTGAAATTCAAAACAAAAAATGCTTCCAGAAAAATGGAAAGCCATTGCACAAATACAACAAAAAGCAAAAAAAAAAAAAAGCCAGTACATTAACATTGCCAGACAACACAGATTGGGTTAGGGACTATGGGGAAAAGTTACAGGTGCTGGAATAGGATGGTTGCTATTGAGACGATGCCTAGCAGCAAGGAAGAGGACAGTGTATTCCTGCAGGAATCCAAACTATGTATGTAAATAACTCTGAATACAGATTGCACTGGAAAATATGGGGAAATGTTACAGGTACTAGAGAAGACAGTTTGGTGAGTTCTTAAGAGGAAAATAAAATCCTGAGCAACACTGGTTAAATACACCAGCCTGCAAATAAAAACAACAATACTTGCACTAGCAGTGTACCTTGTGCTTTGCCTTACTGAGAATTTAAAATTTGAAATAAAGAAGGGAACTGAAAGGGAGGTTTAGCAAAGACTTTTCAGAAAATATGGATCTTAAAGAGGAAGTTGAATAAGAAAGAAGGATAATATAACACAGATGTTCTTCGAGGCAGTTCCAAGCATTTGGGGTGGCAAGGAGAATGCATAAGAGTCTTCTGAGGCGAGTAGCTGAGGGTAGTGGAGCCAAGGTCATGGTAAGGGAATATGTCTAGAGCTAACTGTGGAGAGTTGTGGGACAAGGTTGGAGGATCATTGAAGGAGCCTATGCTGAACTCTGGGTATGAACAGGAAGCCAGAGGAGTGTTTGACTATTCATGAGTACATTAAAGAAGATACTGAGGGAAGATAAAGGTAAGTTAAAAGAAAATACAGATTATTTAATCACTCAGGAATTCTCTGTGGAGACTACTATCTTTTGCATTCTCAAATATAATACATTTTAAATCCAAATCACATCTTTAATGGTATGGAACAGGTTTCCCTTCAGGCCAAAGTTATACCTGGGTTCATAAGAAAAAGCAATGTCCCATTGTTTGATATATAGCCTCCCAACTTTTTCAACAAAAACCCTTTTTTAAACTTTTTTTAAAATGAATTTTGAGTTCTTTAATTCATATCCAAATTGCCTTTCTGCAAACATGCACAGATGTCAAACAATAATAAGTCAACTATTACATGTCTTCTTTTTTCCTTGAGCCACAGTTGGAAGTCACAACCACTTGTGACCTACTATGGGAGAAAGCTGCCCTTTCTCTCTGAGAGCTTTGTCTAATTTTTTAGTACCAATGACTTGGTTTGTTTTTTCAACATCCCATAAGCAGTGAGGAATTTTGCCTTGCAGCCAGGGTTCTCTCAGTACCTTCCACATCATTCTTAGTCAGCTTACACTTTTGTCAAGAATGCATTCTGCTCTCATTCCTGGCTGGCAGAAAATACTGGCCCATGACTTCATGTCACTGTCACTAAAGTTACTTTAGGAACAGGCCATTTAGGAGAAGACATCTGGGGGTAGCTGTACCAGGCTTCTACAGTCTCACCGTTTCCGCACTACGGTGTTAAAGTGCTGCTATTCCACTATCAACCTCCTATGGAATTCTGGGGTTTGTAGTTTAGGGAAGGGCACTTTGAATTCTCAACCAAAGAGCTGTTTGGTCTCAATAAATTACAAACCCCAGAATTCCACAGGGCATTGAAAGTGGAATAGCAGCAGTTTAACACTGTAGTGCGGAAATGGCCATGGAGTGGAACACATCAGCACTGTCAAAAACCATATATTTCAACTAAGGCCATTTCCGCACTACACTCTTATAGCATGATTATTCCACTTTCAACATCCTATGGAATCCTGGGGTTTGCAGTTGAGAGAAGGGCCACAGAATTCCATAGGATGTTGAAAGTGGAATAATTGTGCTAT
Organism: Ctenosaura bakeri; assembly: GCA_948474755.1. Classification (NCBI taxonomy): domain Eukaryota; kingdom Metazoa; phylum Chordata; class Lepidosauria; order Squamata; family Iguanidae; genus Ctenosaura; species Ctenosaura bakeri. Next base: position 92,104 of record CAOLHI010003824.1, read on the forward strand.
AAGAGTGTAGTGTGGAAATGGTCTTAAGGTAGTGTGGGGGGGAGGGTTCAAATGAGGACTCAGCATTACTGAAAGTTAATACCCCCCTTTTTAAAAAAGTTCCTGGTATGGAAGATTGCAGTAATCTGCAGTAATCTTTTACAACCTGTTGCTCTCCAAGTGCATTTGACCACAGTTCCTGTTATCCCAACAGGCTCTGCTCGGGGTTGTAGTCCAACATATCTGCTGTAATACAAAGAGAAGAGCAAAAGCCAGAGGACAGCATGACAAACTGGATTTTCATAGTGATCTGGACTCACACAGATCTTAGAACAGTGCCTGAAAGTAAAAAGGTGATTTTTAACACTGCTTGCTGCACAAATAAAATAAAATAAAATATAGCAGGTACAGTGAGTCATCATATTCTGTTTGATACCTATGCCATAGGTATGAAATAAAAAACACATTAAATTATCACTGGAGAATTTTCCTCCATTTTTCTTCTGGATAAAGTTAGGTCTGCCTGAACTTATTACTCAGACCAACCGTCATTCACAAGCGATATGTTTCCTGCTTTTCCTACAATACATATCTCAGCACTGTTAACCCTTCACTTGTTATCTTAGGGCCCTTCCAAACAGGTCTTAAACAACATAGAGTTCTCACAATATTTAGTCCTCTCTCTACATTCACAAGTTTTGACCTTCACAAATTTGATTATTCATGAGGCACTTGCTTGCTCCCCCCACCCCATTTTCCTCCACCTATTCCCTTGTATTCCTCACCACAGCGTTTTCCTTTTGGGTGAGCAAAGCCCCCTCCCACTGTTGGAGATGTATCCTTTCTGCCATGTGGTTGCACATTCTGCTGTGTAATGGCTGCTGATTGGCCAGGTGCTCTCTTTGCGCCTACTCCTCCTTTTTCAAGATGGCAACTTTTCTGCCTGAAGGGGAAATACTGGTAAGCCTTTAAGCTTTTTTCCCTCCCCCTCCCCATGCCATGGCCGGAGGAAAAGGAATGGGAGGGGGAAGCTACAGAGGAGAATGGGAGGGGGATCGCAGGAGGGCGTTATTCACATTTCTTCCCACTTTCACGAGGGTTCTGTGCTCTGAATCCTCATGAGTGTGGAAGGGCCACTGTAGCTGGTTGGGCTTTAGCTGTTGTTCTTTCATCCATGTCTACTTATTCCATTTTGCGGGGAGGCTGCTTGTGTTGATTTCTTGGAACTGTACTAGGGCTCTTCCAATTTATTTATTTTTTAAATAGGAGTATTGCAGTTTTGATGCAATCTTATGGTCTGAAGGGCAAATTTTCTCCTCATTTCTAATTCTTTTTCAAGACCTATTATTCTGATTCCTGATGCATGACAACTTAAGTTGTAAGCCATCTTGAGTCCCAGTTTTGGGAGAAAGGGGGGATAACAGTGACAACAACATAACTCAGAGGCCATTTCCGCAATAGGTTGTTATAGCGGATGATTCCACTTTCAACCTCCTATGGAATCCTGGGGTTTGCAGTTTTGGGAGGGGTCGGCTGGCCCCTCCCTAAACTACAAACCCCAGGATTCTATAGGAGGTTGAAAGTGGAATCATCGCACTATAACAGCCTAGTGCAGAAATGGTGTAAGATTTAAAAGACGAAGACAAAGACGGAGGAGGAGGAAGAGAGAGAGAAGTGTACAAGAGATGGGCACTGATATGTCTCGCAATTAAAAAACACACTTGATGGTAGGAATAAAATGTTGCAGCTGGTACTAAGAACTGCCAGAAAATAGTCTGTGGGAACAGAAATGTTGTTTGGACGTTTTGTTTTAAAAAGCAAGAACTACAGTTGCAAATACAGTAACCTCTCAACACATACGCCACATCTGGAGGAGCCCATAGTCTAACATTGCTGATATAGTTTGAGCACAGGAAGAAAATCATTTTGCATTGTTTCTTCAGAACCTTCTGAGCACTATGCCTTTTGCTTTCAAGGGAAGGGAGAACTGTATATTTAAATGAACAGACAGAAAATTTTACTAACAATAATACAGATAGCCCAGTAGAAGCATGGAGACAGTGGATGGTGAAGAGTAATTAAGACAGACTAAGACAGAGCTTTCCAAACTTTTCATGTTGGTGACACATTTTTTTAGACATGCATCATTTTGTGACACAGTAATTCAGTTTTACTAGCAAACCCGAGGTTAAACTGACCCCTTATGATCCCATCCAAAGCCATCTAAATCAGGGCCTGTTGCCACACCTTAATGCTAGTAGGTGTTATGTGTGAATTATGCTTTGTGTCTGTTTGTTCGGAATTTATTGCCAATCAGTTTCATTGGATGACCCTGAATTCCATCATGGAATAGGGACAGAAAATTAACTCCATACACTTTGACAGCTGTAGGAAAGTAGTATGATAAAATTTTATACTGCTACATAAAAATCATGTATGGACACTGCAGGCAGATATATAGATATATATATATGCATATCGTTCACATCCCATGAAGGACAAAAATCCATTTGTGTAGTTTAAACAGAACAATATTATTTGCATTTATTAATGTGAGGGCATAATTCAGTCTAAACTAAAATGGACACACAGATTTCTGTGCAAGATTTTTAACATGTTCCTAACTTTATCACCCAGATCAATGAAACTCATTGATTAACTTTGGCTTAATTATGACTAAAATTTCTAGAACACCCTGTACTACCAAAGAAAGAATGAAAGAAAGAAAGAAAGAAAGAAAGAAAGAAAGAAAGAAAGAAAGAAAGCAAGCAAGCTAGAAAGCTAGCTAGCTAAAGCTGAGTTAATCCATTAACTTGATGTGTTTCCTTCCCACTTTCCCCTCCTTAAAAATCACACTCTATTTTATTCTATGTTGCTGTTGAATGATGTGAACCTTGCAGCTGTAAAACTCATTAAGGTTAGAATATCAGCAGCCACTGTAGCTTGTTCATGAGAATGTGGTAGTAGAAGTACTGACAACCTGGAAGAGAGAAGGGACTTAATTCTCTGCTTGGGGGGCTAAGTCATTCTATCCAACTCTCTTTCTCGGTTGCATTCTACTATCCATCTTCCTTGTTATCCTAGACAATTGTCTCTTATCCTTGCTTTCTCTATTCCTCCCCCGTCTCTTACCAGATTAGTTTGTATTCCTTTTCCTCTTTATCTTACCTCAGTATCTCCCCTAAGCCTCATACCTCCACACTGCTTGTCAACCTTTTCTTTGGCACTCATGGAAAACAATGTAAAGAGGGTCCATTACTCTGTATCATTCCACTATCACCTACTCTGGTAACTCCAATGAAGCAGCTACAGTCGCATCTGGATCATACTAATAAAACATACTGTTTCCATTAATGTTTTCAATGGAAAGGCTTTTCAAACCAAGTGCCAAGGAAACCTTGTGTTCCCTGGGAGCTTATCACAGGTCTCTCACTGAAAAGACTAATGCAGCAGACAAAAGAAGTTTGCCTACCATTAGGTATCTTTCCCTGCAATACAGATCAAAAAGAGAAATGGTGAGGTACTCTAGAAAGTGCCAGCAGCTGGCCTGAGAAGAATACCCTATGGTTACTATGGGTGGTCCTTAGAAAACATCTAGGGATCCCCTGAAACATACAGAGATTGAATATGTACACAGAACATAATAAACAGATAAGCCCATGGAAGTTTCAAAACTACTGATCTAAGGATTTTATCCATGCCACAGTATTTACAATTTCTGTATATGGTTGTGAAAGCTGGGCAGTAAAGAAAGCTGACAGGAAGAGAATCAACTAATTTGAAATGTGGTGCTCGGTCAGAGTTCATCAGATACCTAGGATTGCTAAAAAAAAAAAATCAGAGTGAATCAGGCATGAACTATCTCTAAAAGGTAGAATGACCAAACTCAGGCTATTATCATTTGGGCATGTCCTGAAATAATATGAAAACACAATCATGCTTTGTAAAGCTGGAGGTAATGGGAAAAAAGGAAGACCACATTACATGTGGAGAAACTCAATCAAAGAAGCATTGCTTGGAGTTTGCAGCACCAGAGCAGCGCTGTTGATAGCAGAGTGTTTTAGAGGTATTTCACTTATAAGATTGCAATAAATTGAAGCCAACTTGATGGCGGTTAACAACAACAAGCACAAGGATTGGCCCTTAACTTCTCAGGGCTGGTTCATATTTCCCAGCTTTGCTTCTGCCCATTTGCTTATTCATTGTGTAGGTAATGTGCCAAAAACCTACTGAGGAATGCTTTTTTCCTTTTTTTAAAATTAACACAATGACACAACTACCACCCATCCACTGTGAATGTTCTGATATATTCACATTGGTGTACCCTGTCTGTTGGCTCAACCTGCATTTCAAAGAATTTGAAATAAACTGATTTTAATCAACAGAAACCAGTACCAGGTCAAAAACAATTTCATTTGTAGTGGCTTTACTATGTCACCAAGTTCCTTGAATCTTGTGAATTTTTTTCATTTTTCCTCAGGGTATCCAAAAGGAGCCCCTGATCACCATGAGACTCCTTTCCCATAACAAGAGGGAAGCCTCCCATGTTCTGAGTCGGGCTGCCAAGAATAATGGAAAGCCTTATTGGTTTGAGAAAAACCAAAAATGAGGATGAGGCTTTTTAATATTCCTTTGTATAAAAAGCAAAAAAAAACCAAAACAAAACTTCTACATCTGTGAGAATGACAGTAGCCCAGCAAATTACTCACCGTGCTAATTTTCTATTTATAAAGTTCTTTTTTTTTTTAAGGATTAGATGTTTGTATTCAAAAATGGCACCCACACTCCTAGATCATTCTACCACATAAGAACTGTACCACCTCATTCTGCGGCCCATATAGGCCAGGTTCAGAGGCACTATTTCCCAAGAACTATGCCCACATGTGAGAGCACACAGTCAACCTCCCACTCAGAGATTCTGCCTCTTCTCTGTGTGTCTTTCTCCCTAGTTTCTATGCATTTTCAAAATCTGCCATCTGTTTCTTTTTCCTAAGGACATGAAATCAATTAAAGAAGAACATAGCTGTTTTTAGAGAACAGGAAATAACAATTACTAGTTGAAAGAGGCAATATTTCATTGCATTCATTGTTTGCTGGATGCCGAGATACAATTATTAAGGGCAAAGACATTCTTTTAATGCATCAAGACAGAATAGATGGGGAGAGATTGGGTCAATTCCATTTTGGATTATACATCCAAGAATCCCCGAGACAGCATGGCTGGGGATTCTGGATGTTGCCACCTATAAAAGTACATTTCCCATTATCTGAAGGACTTATCCCTTCTGCCTTAGCCCATTTCTCACGGCCTCTTAATCCTTCCTGACATAAAGTTGCATCACTTGGTAAACAAAAATTTGGAAAGAACGGTGGGCTATTCATTGCACAAAGTGTGCTTTATGGAATTAATTAGTATAGGATGTTGGTGTAGCTACTATCTTAAATGGCTTTTTTAAAGGATTAGAGATTAAAATTAGACATATTCACAGAGATCTATCATTAAGCCTTAACTATGACAGTCAAATACATCCTTTATGTAAAAAAGCAGTCATAAAATCATAAAGCAGCAGTAAAGGCTCATAAAGGGAAGGGAGCTTGTAGGTCTTCTAGAATCTCTTTGATTCAGGAAATCAAGAATATGCCCAATATATGGATGTCCAGACTCTGCTTGGAGACATCTGGTGAGAAGGAACTAATCTGTCCTTCTAGGGAACTGGTTCCATTGGCAAATTGCTCTTACATTTAACAACTTTCCCCTAATGTTCACACAAATCTATTGTCTGGAAACTTGAACCCACCTAAGCTGGTTCTATCCTCAGGGCAACAGAGAGCAAGTCTTTGCCATCTGAAAAGTGCTGCCATGTCCCCTCTCAATTGCCTCTTCTTTGAGCTAAACACAACCAGTTCCTGCCATCTCTCCACATATGAGTTGACCATCTTCATTACCCTTTCCAAACTCACTCAAATTTATCTACATGGGTAAGTATGTGTGTTCAAGTGTTGACATAGGGCAACCCCAGGAATTTCATAGGGTTTTCTTAGGCAAAGAACATTGAGTGGTGGTTTTGCCAGTTACATCCTTCTTGTGTTGCACAGAATTGGACATAGTACTCCAGATGCCATCTATCAGACTAGTGCAAAATAGAGTAGAATAATTCATTTCTATGATTCAGACATCAGGGCCGGAGTCTACTAATGCATCCTAATAATGCATTAGTCTTTTCTGCAGCTATTTCACTTCCCTGACTCATGTTCAGCTTGCCACCAAGTACAACTCCATCTTTTTTGCACATATGGCATGTAAGGCAGGTATTCCTCAATATGTCTCTCTATATTAGATGCTGAGGATAAAGAACAGCTGTCTATCAACTTAATTTTCTCTTTGTAAGCTACAAGAGCTGCTGGCATCAATATGCTGGTCAGAGCAGATGGGCACTGGTCTGATCTGGATCTTCAGCTACTGATGTTATTGCTGGCACTTCTTCCAGAATCCTTGTTTTTCCCTCTCCATGCTATACTTGAAAAACATTGCTCTGCCACAAATTACAAATATCTCCATTAGAAGTTTCATTTTATTTCAACAATATATATTTAAAAAGGCGATTCATCAAACTTTGGCAATAGCCCAGATAATGTGCAACATGCTTTTCACACAAATGGTCCCAGGTCCAATCCCTTGCATCTTCAGATAAATCTGAGATAGACCCCTGTCTGAAACCTTGATGTGCCACCATGACTGTGTAGACAACACTATGCTAGATGGACTCCTGATACGACTTCGTGCAAGGAAGCTTCCCAAATTCCTAAGCTATGGTGGAAAGCTAACTGACCTACCTGCATTACACTGAGCAGCCCTCAGCAATGCACCAACCCTATTTGGTCCCTGCTGTGGATTCTAAGTAACATCATATAAGATCTGCTTCACCAACACTTAACCATAGGATTTTAACCAGTGTAGGGTGAGTTCCTGAAAGATGTGTGACAAGAAATTTTTCCACAGGAGCAGTGCCTACTGAAAACCAAGTGCTTCTTTCTACAATAATATCACAAGTTGAACAAGGCAATCAATAAGCATGGGAGAATCCAGTTACATATGGTGCAACAGTTCCAACGTATCTACCGCCCCTTAATAGTTTAGAGGGTTCTCAGTGAGAAACCACAGTGAAATGGTACCATACCTACATAGCCAGCTCTTTGGCTGGTATTTATAGGTGATAAAATCTTTTTGTGCCAGCATACCTACCTGTGCTGTTGTTGCACCATGGTTGCACTGCCAGTATAAATCACACATTTCTGGGCTTTGGTTTGCCTAGCTGCCTTCCTGACCAATTATATATGGATACAGCAGTTCTTGGTTGTTCCCTATTTACTAATATAGTATTTTTTTTTTAAAAAAAAGCAACTTTATTTAAAGTTACAGACCTATCTCGTATATGTCTTTTCAGAAGGAAAGCCCATTGTGTTCACAGAGCTGTCCCCAGATAAGTAGGCATAAGATCTGCAGCTTTACACTTTCAGCTTTAAGCACTTTGATAACAAGAAAAGCACCAGTTATTAGAACCTGAGAAAATGGGGTTGAATAAAGATTCCAGAATCCATGCCATGCCAGCAGCTTTAGAGCAGTCTGCAAGCAGCCCTGGGACCCATTTTGGTGGCTCCCATTTTTGCTCCCAAATGCCTTCTAGGGGAGGGAATTTTTGCCACATTCTTCTTGCACATAGGTTATTTAAAATGCAGGAGAGGCCTTTTTGCTAATATAGTAATTTTTAAGAGGGAAAGAGAGAAGCCAACTGCTCATTTAGCTCCTTAGTGGTACAAGCTATTATTTGTTCAGTCTACAATTGGGAACTGTACCAAACAGATCAATAGCTTCAAAGCATGCTTGAACAGGACTAAACTTTCTAATTGTTTTACTTTTCTATAAGGTTCATGAAGTAAACTAGAAATCATTTAGCTTCAGGAGATAGCCACTCAGGGCCTAAATAATCCAAGTGCACTAGATCCCATTTGATCTTGAAAGCAAAGCAGGGTCAACCTTGGTCAGTACTTGGATGGGAGACTGGCAATGAATACCAGGTGCTGTAGGTTATATTTCAGAAGAAGGAACTGGCAAAACCACCTCTGAGTATTCCTTGTCTAAATTTTTTTTTGAAAAAACTTGTGAAATTCATGAGGTCACCCTAAGTCAGCAGGTGACTTGAAGACACATGTACACACACACACACACGCACACACGCGCACACCCCAAAGATTACAACATGAGACACCCAGAGAATCTTTACCTGAAATAATAGAACATTAATTTTGAGAATGCATTCTGATGTTTACTCAGTGAAACACTACAGTCCTGTTCATTTAATTGGGTGAAATCTGAAATCTGTAGGACTCTATGGGAAGCATACACATGTATAGAAGTAGATTATACAAATGTATCCCAGTCAGTCTTATCCTACAAGCAAACATCAGCACAATATTTTGAGTTTCCGTTAAATCTGTTAACAATATAAGAATAGCAAGACATGAGTTATTTATTTCCTAATACATTCCCCTGAAATTTTGAAAATCTGCCCTCCCATTCCTAACTCCTATGAAACTTTCAATATGTTACATGCCTCATTACTCCATTTATGAGGTAGGAGAAAGGTGTGTAGACTAGTTGTGAAGTAACACATATTTGCATTGGTTTATTGTGTTAATCATGGAAAGCATGAGAAGTAACTCATGTGAATGTAGCAGATCTTGGATTCAAATCCTGGTACCTCAAATTACAATGATTGCAGGTTCCTATACTTGGACAGATGTCTGCCTAAAACCCCAGTGAGTCAGTTTGAATGAAGTACACTGGTCTGGCTAAAACAACAGTCCAGCTAAGCTTGAAGCAACTTCAAATGTTCAGTTTTCTATGAGGTTTATAAAGTTAAAATGATGCTATGTAACCACAAGTCATAGCTGACAGAAACAGTGAGTGGTGATAAAGAGGTGGAAGCAATGGAGCGGAGCAGTGGGAATTCTCATGTGATTGGACAAAAGTAGTCTGAGCTTTAAGATCTTATTTCTCCCGGTGTGTGGTCTTGCCAGCTCCTAGTAGATGCATTTATTTGCACAGCCTCCCTTACAAAAGTCAGTAACAGATCATCTCTGATTTCAATTGGCCAATAATTTTGTGGATCTTGTATTTGTTCTAATTTCATTGTTATTCTCCTACCACCTATGAGGTTCTCAGCAGCACTTGCTTAGCATTACCTGGTCAGTAAATGGGGAGGGGAGGTTGCCATGATATTTCTTCCTCTACCCCATGTCCAATTATATACGTGAAAAATGAGTCTGGGTTGAAATCTCTTTAAAAACTTTCAGCAGACAAAGAAGAATCAAAATGCCATGTAACCTTTGCCTGATCTTCTTTCCCTATTTACCTGAAACATGCTAACATTTTTTCTTCTTCCAACAATCACCTTGCTAGCTAGTAAAGTGAGTTTCATCTTCTTCAAATCACTTCCGTATGCTGTTTCTGATTCAACTTTGTTACCATATCCAATGAGCGGATGCAAGGCAGCTATCTTACATATACAGAAGCCCATCTGACTGAATCCAGTGGGATAAACTTTTAAGTGAGAGCTAGTGTGGTATAGTGGTTTGAGCCCTGGAATACCACTCTGGAGACTAGGGATGAAATCCCTGCTCAGCCATCAAAACCCACTTGGTAATCAGGGCAAGTCATACTCTCTCAGTCTCAAATGAAGGCAAAGGCAAGCCCCCTTCTGAACAAATCTTGCCATGAACCCCCCCCCCACAGGTTCACCTTACGGTCACTATAAGTCAGAAATGACTTGAAGGCACACAACAACGACAAATTTTTAAGTAAACATGCAAAGGATCTGACAGTCATAGTTGTGATTCCTATGCACAATTATTTGAGCACACTGCAGTCATCTAGGCAAGCACAAGCTCAAGATGCATTGATAAAAATAGGTGTGTTTTCTTTAAAAAAAAACGCTGACTCATCTGTGTAACTTATCTGTCTCATTTACTTGTCAAACTGCTTGTGTCTGGGGAGGAAAAGAAAAGAAAAGAAACACTGATCTAATTTAAAGCTGCCAAGGAAGGCTCAGAGAACTCACAGACTGTCAAACAGAAGTGAAATCCCAAACCTCAGAGAAAAGTAAGGATCAGAGGAATTTCACAGCATTTTGGCAATCACACAGATTCTCTCCATCCAGCATATCATTTGCTTAAAGAGGTCCACCAGAAATTTTGGGCTTTGTAGGAAGAAGAAGAAAAAGAAGAAGATGGTGGAGGGAGTTTTAGAATATGCACATGTGAAAATGAAAGAGCACACAGACCTCATCCAGCAGTTGGTCAACTCTTCCCAAAATAGCTGTCTCCATTTGGTCTGTGGAGAGGCAGGCAGGGAGCGGAGTGGATTTGTCCGCCTCCAAATGGGAAACCCTGGATTGCAGGTCTGATGTCCTGAAGTAGAGCAGGAGGCTCAGCACCAAAGAAAGTAAAGACACTCCAGGCAGCCCAGAGCCCAGCAGAAGAGATCCTTTACAGCATCTTTCCCCATCGCCTGTCCTGGGATGTGTGAGGCAGCCACTCTCCAAGGCACCATGAGCAGCCTCTTTCCAGCCTTTCTCCTCCACCACCACCACCATTCCTTCCCCAGCCTCAGAGGCAATAAATAAATAAATACAGAATAAATAAAGCTGTAATCTTCCTCCCAGGAGCACAATCCACAATGCACGAAAAGAGTACTGCCGTCCAAGGGAAATCCCAATGCCACTGAAAAAAAGAAGGGCAGGTAACAAAACAAGGTATATATGAAACAAACTGAGGCGGCAGGAAGGGATTCCCTCCCCACAAGGGGAGAAAATCAAACTTTAGAAAAGTTTCTAGGAAAGCAATCTGATCAGGGGTTTACATATAATACATATATAAATATGTATGCATTTAAAAAATATATTTATAAAATTATATAATTTTGCTTCAGCCTCGTTTGTTTCTGCTGTTTTCCCTCCCTCTTATTTTTTTGTTTGTTAATTTTTTAGTTCCTCAGCGCAGCAGGCAACGGAGTGTATGTGAAGCTCCTCATTAGAGAGAGGTAATTCTCAACTGATTGGGAGCTGCACTGTGGCTGTTCCTGATTTCTCTGTAACATGACACACATACACCCTCTCCCTCTCTCTCTCTCTCTCTCTCAGATGAGCTGGCTGCACTGCTTTCCAAAGCAACCTCCTCGCCTCTCCCTCTCTCTGTGATGATTTATTTATTTATGCAAAACTGCTGGGTGGGATTGAATTTGAGGCTCCTGCCTGCCTCCAAATTCCCACAGGTCCCTGAAGTGCCTTTCAGCGACTCTCCTTTGAAGTGACACTCGCTGTGGTCATTTATAGCTGGAGGATAGTGATTTGTAAAGAAAATGAAGAAGACTTGTGCCCCCCGCCCCCCCCATCTCACATCAAGGTAGTTAGGACTGTGGTTTTGTTTTGATTTTCACTGCCTCCATGGAAGACTTTATGAGGCACACAGCTTCCTACTGTCCCACGACTTCCAGATAGGTCTGCTGGTTTTTTGGTGGTTTTTTTTTTTGTTTTTTTGTTTGTTTTTTAGACTAACTTGGATGTAGAGGAGTTTGGATAGTTCACACTACTGTTTTCAGTAAACTGGTCCTGAATCTTTTTGCCATTTTTTTTTCTTTTTCTAGGTGCTCCACTGCTGAGTTCCTTTCACAACCTGCAATGAAATACGTTGTTAATGTAGATGGGAAAAGCAGACTCCAAATTTTAGTTTGGAGTCTAGTATTTATATGGGATATAAAATATTTTAAGCTTGATTTGCTAGAATATAGATTTCCGATAAGGAAGATAATAGATTTCAGGTAAAACCTTAATTAAAAGTTCAGGTAATGGGATGGATAATCAGTTATGCAAGATAGTCTATTTTGCATCCTGAGGCAGAGCAGCAAATGGCACTGTCCATGTACCCAAGTCAAGCTCCATAGCACCCAAAGTGAGCCAAATTGCTATTTGGCAAATTATCTCTCTCCTTCCCAGGCAGTAAAAATACAGTAATAAAACAATAATTTATAAATAAATACCTTCTTAAAGTGCCAAGTTTTACCTACCACAGAAAATTGCAGAGTGCTGGGGCCTGATTAACCTCAGTTAGCCGAATATTCCACTAGGAGAAACCAAAATACTCTAGACCTTGTGACTGCATGCCTAGTTTCATAAGATTGGTGATCTGAAGTACTGCCATGGCTGATGGGGGAGGAAAATATGGGTGAAAGTGGTTCTTACATTACCATGATCACAAGCTGTTGAAAGGTAACACCAGCACCTTAAACTGAGCCAGGCAACAAGTTGCAACCGCAGCAATTCAACCAAAAAAGTATAACATGATTAAAAGCCTAATTTTCACTTCCTTCCAACAATCTTACTGCTACATTTTGCATCCACTACAGTATCCAGAGACACTCCACATAGGCCATGTTACAATAGTCCAATTACTCCCACTCTTGAATTCTCACTGTTGTTGGATTCCAGCTCCTACAATGCCTGACTTTTAGCCATGCTGGAGGGGATTCCTGGGAGTTGAAGGCCAACTACTTTTGCAGAACCTCTGTTTTAGAACCACTGCAGCAGTTTATTCTGGAGGTAACTGTGGCATGAGTTACTATGAGAAGATCCACTTTTTTCAGGAATGTTTATACATGTAGCTGATATGTCAGCAAAAGCTAGCAAAAGATTCTCTTTTCAGCATTGTTGTTGTGTACCTTCAAGTTGACTCTGACATACTATCACATGGTTTTCTTGGCAAGATTTCCTCTGATGTTTGCCATTGCCTTTCTGTAAAGCTGAGAGAGTGTGACTTGCCCAATTTTACCCAGTGGTTTTCCATGGCTGAGCGGAGATTCGAACTCAGATCTCACAAAGCCCTAGTCTAGATTCAAACCATTATATCATACTGGTTCATCTCTGCAGCTACTTGCACATATAACAAGAGTACTACATCAGGAAGCACCCATTCACCCCCCACCCAAATCACCAGGGATGGGAATCTTCATTTATTTCACTTTCACAGGCTAGAATAAAAAAACTACAAAGGCTTTTCAACAAGTAGGTGACATATAAGAATTTGAAGCATTTTTTATATTTTTGTCATATTAGGGGTATTTTTCTGTGAAATTTTCAAAGCATTTTTGTGCAGAAAATATATTTTGTGCAAAACATTGCTGATAGTGATGAAGAAGCATTTGTCTGTTTGCTCTTGTGCTGAGAAGAAAAATCTCAAGACAGTTAATGATTGAAGTGTCTCAACATATTGAGATAGCCTTTTTTTCTAAGGATAAGAAAATGTGCATATATCTCCATCCTAATCCTCAGACTATAAAGCCTATCCAAAGAGGTTTTATATTAAGTACTTCACCTATCAACAGTACTTCTGTCTTGACAGGATTCAGTTTCAGCTGGCTCTGTCCTTTCAGCCTCTCACAGATACCAGACAGCAGTCCATTACTTCTACCTGCTCAGGTAGAATCTGATAAAGATGAGAGGGAGAGTAGGATTCCATTCAGACACTGGCAAAATCGCTAGATGATATCATTCAGCAATATCATGGGAGACAAGATGGAACCATGTGGAATCCCATACACCAGGGGCCATAGGAAAAAGCAGCAGTCCCACAGCACCACCTTCTGGGTCTTATCTGCCAGAAGCAGAGCCAGCTCAGTACAATACCACCAATCCCCACTCCCTATAGCCAGCCCCGAAGGATACTGTGGTTTATGATATTGCTTAGAGGTCTGGCAAAATCAATAGTCCTTAGAGGACCAGCAGAATCAACAGAATCTTATTTCCCCTGTTTAATTACTAGCATGGATAATCCTTCAGGGCAGGGCAAACAAATTCAGTTTCAGCTCTACATTTTATAGTTTATATAATGAATGTAAAGTAAAACTCTGTTCAAAAGAAGAAGAAAGCAAATATGAAAGGAAAAAAAGAGTAAAATAGACACATTGCTCATTAGTACAACCTTTCTTTGCTTGCAGGAACAAACCATAACAATTTGTACATTATTTTAACAGCTAGACTCAAGAGTCTTGTTTTCAACACTTGGAATCCCTTAAAATTTTCCCCAGTACTAACGGCAGTCAAACAAATGCAAAATGATCTCCTGAGTGAGCCACAATTCCCTTCGAATCCACTTTGAAGGTGCTGAAATTGCACAAAAATGTTCTCCAGGTCAGATTTGAGAACCTTAGAGATATTGGAACAGATCTGGGAGCTCATATGTTTGTCCAGAAGGCAAAAGCAGCTCCAATATGACATTCAAAATCTAGACAAATGCTCTGGAATTATTCCCATGGAACAATCATAAGTGGAAAACTGCTGAATCAGAATTGAAAATCCATGTGGATTTATCAGGAGTTTGGCCAGTGGGCAGGAGCCCAACAAGCATTAGTCTATAGGCAAGTGGCCAGACTGAGCAAGCCCAGTCTTAAAATTTTAGTCAGCTTTTAACATGAAGCATTAAATTTAGCCATAAAGACAAAATCACAGATTATCATCTGGAAGGAAAATTCCATGGCTGGGTGAGGAAAGGTGATAGGAATCAAGATGTAGGTGGGAAAGATTAATCAGGTACATTGAAAGAGTGAAGTTATAGCTTTCTGGTTTTAGGTTACCATAAAAACATTAAGGACCACAGATAATTTACCACAGATAATTCCCAGCTAATCCAAAGGCATGCCCAGGAGCCAATAATGGACTGAAACATCCCAAAAGAAAAGAGAAATGGATATAAGTAGGCAAAGCTAGCACTTTTTATGTTGAAATAACAAAGAGTCTTGTGGCACATTAACAGGCTAACAGTTTAATATGGCACAACTTCCCAGCAGTCCGCATTATTTGGTGGCACCTAGTAGCAATGAATTTCGTTCCCATGAGGGAGAAGCTCTTTCCCAGCTGGTTAGTCCATCTCATTTTTCACATATATTTCCAGGTATGATATATGAAGAAAATCATGATATAGAGGCCATCTTCTTCTTAAATGTGTTTCCTGTGCCGATTATACAACAGGAGTCAACTAGTGTTTTTAAAGTAAAATAAGAAATCTCTACCTGTAGATTTCTGTAGATATGGAGCCACCTATACAAGTTCTGTAAAAAGACAAGACTCCACTGATATTGTTTCTCTTCATCACAAAAACATCTGGAGGCCTCAACCATAAAGTTAAGACAAAATGGTCCTGCCGATTCAATATTTGTCACTCTTATCCCTAAAACAATCATAGGCCAAGCCGGAAACTGAGTCAAGGATTCTGATAGAATGATTATAGTAACTCTGTCAGATGCTCCTTCTTTTGTTCAATAGTTTTGAAACTTTTCCAGGAAAAGATGAACTTCTTTGGGCTCTTTTTAGTTTTTTGTTTTGTTTTGTTTTTTGAGGAAATCAGTAATGTCAAACAAGTTTCCCAAAGAGACAATTTGTGCTACATTACCAATCTTCACTCACAGTGCTTAGCCAGAGGGAAATGTATGTTGAATGTATTCTACTAAAATAAGATGGCAGTGATTTAAGATTTGAGGAAGCCCTTAGCAAAGTGTCTTTCAATAAGCCTCATTAATGGGCCAGTCTTTGGACTTCACTGTTGGACAGTTGGTTGGAACTGAAACAGTGTGTCAATTGCTATTTTAATTTCCAAGAATGATCAATGTACTGGGGACATTGTGGTAAATTCAAATGGCAGCTGGCTCCTAGATCCACCTGAGAATTAACATGGGGATAAGGCAGCAGAGCAGATGTCAGTGGTGTCCCCCCTGAGATATTGGGCCCTGAACAACTGCATAGAGATGCTGTGTGTCAATGCTTAGACCAGTGACAATGCTCAAGATAAGTGTCCTGTAGGAACTGACAGGGGACCCTAGAACATGCCCCAAGATGACCTGCCAACATGTGATTTACTTGCAGATGACATGGAAAAGGTTCCTTAAAGGTAGGAACATCTCAAACTATTATTTTAGGCTGGTGACCCAGCCTCACAGAATTGTAATGAACGTACATTCTTGTTCCACTTCCCAGTAGACACACCATGCCTTTGGGTCAGTCTGCCTCATATTGACACGCTGAAAGAAAGCAGCCTGAGGCTACTGTGAAGTGTGCTTACTAAAACACATGCTGAAAATTGGCCTCTCAAATGCAGCTCCCCTCTGACTCTTTGCCTGTCATTTACACGGTTTAAATGAACATTTTGCGTGCAGTCTGTGCTGGAAATTGTTGGCAAAGGATACTCATATTTGTCTCCAGCTCAAGTTTAGTTTCAAGAGTGTTTTGAAGAAATGGACCTTTTGGGACCTAGTTGAAAAGAGGGAAGGAGATCTGTTACCCTTCAGTCAAATAAACCTTTGAAGGACCCAAGAGCACACGGCGATTATTCTTTGAACAGCCATATCTCTTTCACAAGCCACTTGTTTTTTAAAATGAGATTTTAGTGTCTGCTTGACAGGAAATCCTTTCTTAATTTCTTCTAATGGGTTCCTTGTCATTTAACAGCTCAAATGAATGGTGTGCCTTTGGTATGCTTAGCAAACATGCTCCTATTAACAGATATCTTCTTTCAACAGCTTTTCATACATATATGTATAAGTCACCCTTACACATAATGAGGTGCAAAGGAAAAGTGTACTAATTTTAGGAGAACATTTTGTGGAGTTTGATCAAGCTTCCTTGTGCTTTTTTTAATTAAATTACTACAGGATCTATGTCAGTTAAAACAGTCCTATCATCATACAAGATTATTTTTCTTTACAGTATTTATATTCTGCTTTTTTAGCCAAAACAGCTCCTATAGAGGCTTACAACTACACTTTTTAAAGGCACAGTTTATTAGTGGAACCTAGCAGACTTTTATAATTGTATCATTTCTGGCCCTAACAACTCATTCCATACTTCCACAGAGGGTGCTGTAGGTGGTTTCAGGAGGTATTTGGGCTAAGGATGTCACAATTTAGAAACAGCCTGTTTGGTGACGCTGATGTGTGCTCAGCAGGATAAATTAGAATAGAGATCATCATCAGAAAGAATGGCATTACAGTAGGCATCTGTAAAGCACATGGATAGACATCATCTTCCATATCATAAGAGAAGTGCTAGGAGGCTGCCTTCCCCAGGAATTGCCCCTCTGGACGTCCTCAGAACACTGAACTTCTTTGAAGATAATTTTTGCCTTTTCACTCTCTAATATGCCAGCTTTTGGTGGGATGGAATAGTGAGAGTATATCCAGTTGCAGTTCTCAGGGACAAGTGGCCCTCAGTTATCAGGAGTTTCGGAAACATTTTTGTGATCCCTACAAACTCCAAGAGAACACTGTGAACAACTGGGAGAACAAGAGATCATAACAAGAGACTGGCCAGAAGCTACTAGATCAACTGGGTAAGTTAAACAGCCTTGGATCAAAGCAATTATATGGGCAAAGCCTGAACAAGTTTTATCTGGATCTCTGAAGAGTAACTCAGATCAGGGGAAGGAAAGAAGTGGTACAGTGTTAACTGTAAGTGCACTCCGCAGAGAAAAAGCATTCTGCTTCAGCCAGTTTAAACTCTGTTTACAGGTGCTGGACATTACACCTAATTCAAAGGTGTTTGTTTTTGAAAAAAGGGAGCTTCCCAGAATCCCCAATGGCTAATTGAAATGCTGGCTAGGGAATACTGGGAGCTGTAGTTTTCCAAGTTCCAAATCAAACTAAGAGCACATTTAAATAGTCCTGTTTCAAATATGTTGACTAGACACTAGTCAGGATATGTACAAGCAGGGCATAAATGCTACAATTCTTCCCTGTTTGCTCTCCAGCAGCCAGTATTCAGAGGTGTACCATCTCTTAATATGAATGTTCGTTTCACTTAAGCATCATAATAGCCAATGAGCAACCTAACCTCCATCAGTAGGTCTAGCCTCCTTTTAAAGAACCTAAGCCAGTATCTGTCATCATATTTTATGGGAGGGATTTTGTGTTGATATTATGCATGATGCATCATGTGTGCTGATCCATTTCACCAGGTCACTTCAAGTTCGCAGAATCGTAAGAAAATTTCAAAAAACTCTTTTACACACCACACACTATTTTCTCAAACATTTTCATCTCCCTGCCACCCCCTCACTATTCATTTATGAATCTAGAAATCCCCACCTTTTCTAATATGGAAGGTGCTCAAGAACGTAATCCTATTGGGATGCCATTTTCTGCACTGTTTCCAAGTCTGGAATGCCTCTGAGAAAAGGAGATGTGAATGCTACACAGTTTTTATTTATAGTGTGGATTAATATAAAACCATTATGATACTGGTTTTTTTTTTTTTTTGCTAGAAATGCCTCTTCCAACAATTCCTTACATGGAATTTAGTTGGTCGTTTTACTGTTGTTGTCTTACTGCTGCTAAGGAATCCATCATAACCTTAACATCTCTTTCCTTATTAGTTCAAGGGAGTTCAGATCCTAAAAGTATATATGTGAAGTTAGGAGTTTTCAATTTTATGTATGTATGTATGTATGTATGCATGCATTTTACTTCTTCATGAATCATTTTAGATTTACGGTATCTTCTTTAAAGACATTTTAGTTGCCTATTCTCCAATCTGGAAAAGTCCTTTTGCATCTTGCTTAAGTTTTCATCATCCCGAATAAACTGACATCATCTCAGAACTACCCACCCCTAAATCTAGATAATTTATATATAAGATATAAAATACAATAATCTCCAATACATTTCCTTGAGGGACCCCACTGCTTATTTACTTCTATTTTGAAAAATGCTTATTTTTATTCCCATTCAACCAGGGCCCTTTTCGCATTAAGGCTTCTCGTGCGAGCGGGGGAGGGCGGCTCGTGCAAGAAGCCTTCTCCGGGAGGCTGCTGCTTCCCCCTCCTTCCTTCCACAGGCAAAGGAACGAGGGGGGAAGCAGCAGCGACGCGCGAGCCGCCCTCCCCCCGGGCGAATCAGGAGCCTGTCGCGTCCGTCCCCCCTGCGCATGCGCGAAGCAGGAGGTGTCACATCCGTCCCCCATGCGCCGCGAAGCAGGAGGTGTCGCGTCCGTCATGCTAGTGCCCCGCCCTGCCCCTTCCTTCCACAGGGGCGGAGGAAAGGAAGCGCGTCCCGGCTGCCTCCCCGACGCTCCGCACAGGAGGTAAGTGCATGCGGGCTCTAGGAGCGTTGCACGAGAGCGGGTGATTTTCGCTTTGAAGCGAAAATAAAAAAACCCGCTATCGCGCCGCTTCAGCCCCGTGAGCCCGGCGGAAGTGGGAGTGCGTCGTGCAGAGCGACGCTCCCACTCCCGCGAGGCTCACAGGGCTGTCGCACGACAGAAAGCCCGTGCGAAAAGGTTGTTAACCCAACTATCAGTCCATAAAATGTCCTATCTTCTCTTATTGCTAAGTTTACTCAGGAAACTTTAATTAAAGACTTTACAAAATCTTATTGAAACTCCAAATAGTCACTGTCTATGAGATTGCTCTAGTTATATGGTTTGTAGACATTATCAGAGAATATTGAAACACTGACAAAGCAGGATTCCTTTGAGAATGCTCAGGCTTGCTCTTCTATACCTTTAAAATTGCATATTTCAATAAGATCAATATTTTCACTCTGAAGAACTTTTGTGTGCATGTGTGCCATGTGGACTCAGAAACTTGTTAGCTTTTGAGTAATTAGCTCTAGATCTTGACATCAGTCTGACTAATTTTTTCAGATATGATCACCAGAAAAATGTGAGTCAAGCATCTTCTGCAGTGAGGATTCAAATAATTAATTTAGATTCTTTGCAGACTCCCCACCTTCCTTACTGTCCTACATCAGTAGGTCTCCAAGATGCCTAGTTCCTGCCCCTAGAGGGAATGGGTGTTGAGACCTTAACTGGAACTGACCTAGACTTCATATATTTTGCCTAAAATATGGAATTGGGAATTCAGAAATAAATTTCTATATAATGCATGCTTAAGATCTGACTTTGCTGTCTACCACAATCTCTTAGAAGGTTTTCCAGCTCAGATTCTACTAACAGGTCTGTACACCTAACAAATATACCAGTACAGTCATAGTGAGTTTAATTTTGGTATCTAGTTCTATACACTGGTGTCATGTGACATGTACTATAGTTGTTTTATGCACTTGTTCTGCTTGTAGCCTGTGCTACACTAGAAAGATAACACTATTTAATATTTCTACACCACAGGCATTTATATTGAGTAAAAACAGAAAGAGAGCCTGTGTGTTGTAGTGGTTTGAGCACTGACCTATGAATCTAGAGATCAGAGTTTGATTCCCTGCTTGGCCACAGAAACCCACTGGATGATCTTGGGCACTTCACACATACAGGGTTTCAGAAAACCCTGTGTTGGTTCACCTTAGGGTCTCCATAGGTCAAAAACAATTTGACAGCACGCAATAACAAAATACAGATAATTACTAAATAGATTGAAACATGCTGATTCAAACTAATCCAATCACAGCCTAATTCTAAACACGAAATACTAGTTCCCCAAATAAAAGATTTTACTTCGCATAGAGATTGTGATTAGACATCTTTGCATGTCACCAAAACAATGTACATGGAATGCATCTTTCAGTGGGAAAATGCTTGCAACTCAAGCAGACCTTGCTGTCACATGTATATGTGATCTGGAAATCAATGTAACTAGCAGGGTCTGCTTCACTAATATGACAGAGGAGGTGTTTTCTATATCAGCCAAGAATGAAACAAAGCTATCATTTGTGTTGAGACCTTTCTTCCTTTTATCTATGGAAATAGGGGCAGGGGAACAAAAGCAAGTAGCCTTTGCAAAGATGATAAGATGCTCAGCTGACTTCCATTGTCATCAGTCAATACAGATACAAACTGTATGCAAGATTAGAGGACAGCATCAATCATTGTAGGAGGACAACTCTTTGATTTTCTTCATTCCCAGTGCGTGAAAAAAAAATACTTTTTTTGAACTGTAGCTTCCATAATTCTTGAACTAAGAGGGCCTAGTGGTCCTGTTGTCTGGGAGATCCCAGGAGCTGTGAGTCAAGGAAGTAACTTCCATATTCCTATCCATTTTTTCCCAGAAGCAGAATTGTATGCCAGTCAGGGTTTGCTAAGCTAGCTAAACTAAACAAGTTTTAAATTGTTTCTATTGTTTTACTTGCTCACTGTCCTAAGATCCTATGATAAAGGGTGGGATATAAATATTTTAATAAACAAAAAGAGGGAAACAGAAGCCAGGGGTGACATATCATTCCCTAGGCAGGACTGCCATAGTCTTTTGGATGATGAGGTCAATGTCTCGCGGCTCATTAAAAAGAGGAAAAAAGTTTCTGGAAGTACCAAGGTTTTCCCGTTCTTTTTGTTTTGGTTTTCTCTGAATATTCCCAGGTTAGCACTCAAACTCTGTCTTGAAATATCTTGGGTTTCCCTTATTGTCCCTCTACCTGCCTTGTGTCCTTCCTCCCTTCTCACTGATCTCACTGAATCTGTATCCTAGAAACAAAAACTGTGTTTACTGACGGCAGCCATCTTAGCTAGTTCTGGATGGCAAGCAAAGATATATTTCATTTCAGAAAATACTGGGCTAATTTAAACAGACCTGGAAATTAGGAATGTAAAGTTCTTTGGCAATACTGAGAGTTCCCAGGAAATATTTTGGTAAGAAGAAAACACACAGAGAGACACACACAAAATAAAACTAGTTTATACAGAACAAAACCCAGGATCTCAGAGGCTTTTATTCCTTTCTGGAAGGGTTTTCAGTCATCTTATTTTAAGATGTCATTAACAGGGAGCAAATGTTCAATTTCCCTTAAAAAATTTTACTGCTGGGAAAGGGGCATCCAGATATTCTGCCCTGAGCAAGTAAAAATAAGACTGTCATTGAGCTTCAAGCTGCTGCTTGGATAGCTTAGTCTTTGCTATTCATTCCCTGTCCTTACCAGAGTGAGGACTGAAGTTGAAACTAAAATCTCTCCTTCTTTGTACATTGCCAAAAGGCAGCCATATGTATAACCTTCATATCTCAGAGCTAACCAAAGAGTGTTCTCCATAATTCTTATTTGTGATGCAGGTACTGCAGCCAAGACTCCTGTACTGGGTGAGTGATTTTATAACTGCCTTTTTCCTGCTTTCCAACCACCTTTATCCTTTCCTCCGTCAGTTCCTTTCCTGGCTATGTCATGCCATTTCTATGGGCCTGGGGAGCTGCATGTCAGTGTAGTTTAGGTCAGATGAGAAGCTTTGGCTGCAGATGTACTGGGAGGGTAATTTCTTTATCCATGAGGTATTAAGGAGTCTTATTATCCTGTGCCAATATAAACGGACTAATTTAGCTACAGACTGCATCCAACTGGTATACTTTGAATTAGTGGAGCTGCTCTGTTTTAATAAAGTACCTCCAGAGAAAACCAGCACCCCAGCATTAAAAATTACCTTCCAGCTCTTCGATACATGGACAGAACCATGTTGTAGGTCCTTACAAAACTCCGAAGTGCTAGACAGGAGTGATTGTCCCTGGCCTTGTCATGAGACTGTGACTGTCTGTGTCTGAAAGCTGGGGAGAAGATAAAACAGATGGCTTAGTGCTACTTAAAAACACACTAAAGCTCAAATCGTTTTGTATGGATGGACTATAATTTTGAATGTTGTTTCTCTTAAATGAAAGTGTCTCTGCACTAAAAATGTGTTCTTGCTTTGTATAGAGCCACAGCAGAATAGACTCCAGATAAACTTCCGAATGGCGAAGCCCAAACCAGTTTACAGCGTGGGCCAAAGTATTTGAGGAGGAATGCAACATGGAACTAACCTTGCAGGTTAAATGAACATTCAAAAGTGCTAAAACAGCATGTTCATATTCAAATTCAAAGAATATGCATCAATACTCCCTTACCAGGGAGAAAGAATGAAAGAAAGATTACAGTGTCTGTTCATAGTTGGGGTGGCCTTTGAGACCACACCATCAATCTTCAGAATCAAATCACGGTTTCCATTCCCATTCCACACTTAATAATTAAGCCAAATACACAAGGGAGGAGAGGAAGGAAGGAGGGAAAGCTCACAAGAATTAGCTTACTTCTAGTCCTCCTAAGAAGCATGAGGTCTTAAAGCAGCCAGAGAGTAGTGGCTCTAATTTCCACTCTGGCAGCAATCAGAATGAGCTCATAGTTAGACCTGTCAGTGTTGGACTGATACCTACAAGTTCTTAAGATGGACTAGGCCTAGTCTGAAAACCAAATTCAGATCCCTAGTCAGAACTAAAGTTCATTCAGTGATGTTAGGCAAGTCTCTGTCTCTAAGGATACCTACCTTATAGGGGTATTGTGAGGCTAAAATGGTATAATGCCATATTTACAGCCCCAAGATTCTTGGAGAAAGGGCAAGACAATACAACAAACAATTTCTTCAGTCTCATCCCTGGATCTCTACCACTCCAGTTCCAGATTTAGTTCCCTATAAAACAAGATGGGATGAATGATGCTATAACTTGCAGACAGGCAACCTGTTTACCTCCAGCCTTAGCTATCATTGTCACCAACTGGGGAAAATGGGAATTACAGTCCAACTACATCTGCAGGGCTACATGTTCCCCAACCCTGCCCTAACTATTCATCATCCAATTTTCTTAGGGGGCAGTCTTGCATCTGCTGTAGTGACAAATGGATGCATGACCTTAGCTGATTTATGCATTTTCTCTTAAGAAACATCACTTTACTGCCAGCAACTATGGACCTAATCTCACTGTTTTACTAACAGCATGTACTCATGGTATTGTCAAAAAAGACCATGTTTAAATAAAAATAATACTCTTGTTTCTTGTTGTTCTGTAAGGAAATGAGAGAGCTTGGCTTGTTTGGGCAACCTATTGCTATCAATAACTACCAGGCCAACTTTCCAAGTTATTGTAAATATATTAACTCAAGACTTTCTTTGTGTTCATTAGACTCAAAAACAACATCTGGAAACAGATGTTGTACAATGCAGCATAAAAGGCAAAGAAGAACAGAAATGGCTCATATTATAGTGGAAAGGCAAGGAGCAACCATACTGGGGTCTGTCAGTGATTACGCACTGCTGATCACAAGGGACCAGCGCAACAGGAAGTATTCATAATCTCCTGTTTGCAAATTTAGCATGCATTAAAGGAAAGGCCTGAAACTACTCTTATTTTACAATGATAGCATGAAGATAGGCAGTTTAGCCTAAGCCTGAGGAGCAATAAGATTAGAGGGCCAATTCAGAATAATTTTTTTTAGAACTTTAGTTTTTATAGGACTAAGTAGAATCCTGCTGGAGTTGTTTCTTGCATATCACCTGCCGAACTCAGAGCTGCAAATCAGAGCTGAGCTGAAATGGTTCCCTCCCTTTCTACTCCTTTCATAAGCGAAGAAATAGAGGCAATCTAGTGTTTTTTGAAAAGTGAGATACCTTTTGTGTGTGAGGTACTTAATCCATGGCCCTAAACCACCATAACCCATACCCTCCAACTTTCCCAATGTGTCTGGCACAATCCCAGTTAAACTTCTATCATCCTTCTTTTTCAATTGCTTTCAAAATGTCCCAGTTTCTCTCTCTTCTTCTTACTTTTCCCCTTTATCCTCTGCTTACTTCAGTTGCTGCAAAGTGCAAATGTAATTTACAACCCATAACCTCAGAGCAGGGAGGAAAGGAGAGGTAGGGCAAAATCTTGCCCTTCCAAGTAGGCTCAGCCAAAAGCAAACTGCTGTAGCCTCTGTTAGTTTATGTTTTCTTCATCATTAATACATTTTGCCATCTTGACCACACTTTGATGCTGCTGGCCACATGTGCCTTGGCTTTCATCTGTGAAATGGAGGGTATGAGGATTCATTTTGATGTCCACCAGTTCAGAGCTGTATTTCCTCTTCTACATCCAAATGCCTCCTCTATGCACAAATGCATATCATGATAAATATTTTCTCAGAGGCATGCTGGGAGGAGGGGAAGATGCTGTCTCAGACAGTGGCAACCATTTATTCAATCAGTTAATTGCTTTTCAGTGAAAGCTGGGGTTGCAAACTTTGGATTTAAAAAACATTTAGAATCCTCCAATCAAATCCAGGATAGAATCTATCATGTAAAAAGTATAACAAGTGTGAAATCTGGTTAATCGAGTGCTGAAGCAGAGAAGTAATAACTTTCTCATTCAGCCCCCGCTCCCAGCACTGGTTATCTGACAGAGAGTATTTTACCAGCTGGTTTGGTAAAATACTGACAGGTAGATTATTCAAGTCAAAGTGACAGCATCATCCTGAGCAAAGCCATGCTTCAGCTATTATTACAAAGGAGAAGATCCAAAAAGCCCGTTGTTCCCAGTGTTACACTAGAGGAAAAGTTCAGGGCTTCACAAACACACAAATGTGTGTGGGAGAGGGTGTGTGTATATACAAGCAGTTTCTTCTGGTGATGTCTGGGTTTGATTTCACCCATCGCCTACCCCCTCTACAACCAGAGGTCACAGAGATGACCATCTTCTCCAGATGGAGCAGCACAATGATCTCACTTCCCGTCATCCTGGGTGGCAAGACTTTGAAACACAAAATAGCCAAAATGAATAAAATGAATAAAATATTTCTTCAGTGAGAAAATCCTGAAGAAGAATATCAAAGTACTGGCCAATCTGCTCTAAAAAGATATCAAAACACAGTCCTGGAAATCAGCACCATATATAGGTATTTTTGTGTGTGTGCGCACACATATATGTATCAATTCATTTTGCATCATAGTGCAGAATCGCTCCATGTATGGTGGAAAGCAAAAATTGTATTAAGCAATGCCATGATAAGTTTAAAATAAAAATATCAAATATTCAATGTCCTCTAGTTAAGCCATTATATTTGACCAGAACAAGTTCTCAGTATGACATAAAAGTGCAAAAAGGGAGACAAGAGGATCTGGTAGGAGTTGGGAGTAGGAATTGGGAGCAGGGAAGAGAAAATGAGGAGACAAAGTAGAAAAAAGAGAAGCAGAGAAGGAGGAAGTAAAGAAAAGACAACAGAAAGCGAGCTGGAGGAATAAGAGAAAGAAAATTTCAATGAGTCAAAGAGCGCTCACTGTATAGACCAAGAAGGAAGAGCTGCCCTGTCACTCAGTTTTCCCCTAAGACAGCTGACTTGGCTCAGCCCTCATAAAAGTCAGCACTGGCTTCTATCTCCTTGTCAGTCTGCCACAGAAACAGACAACTAGTGGCCAGCCCCACCACACACCTAATTTTAAGTGTTCCCCAGCTATGTCTCTTCATTCCCAAAACATTAGTGCGTCTATGTGTGTGTGGGTTTAAGTCACCTGTTGACTTATGGTGACGGTATGGTTTTCATAGGATTTTCTTAGGCAGAGAATACTCAGAGGTGATTTTGCTCTGAAATGTAGTCTCCAGCACCTGGTATTCCCTGGTGGTCTCCCATCCAAGTAATAACCGCAGCTGACCCTGCATATCTTCCAAGATCAGGCAGATCTAATGTCTTTAGAGTACATTTGCAATACAGTTTTCTGTATACTAACCATTAGCACCATCCTTTTATTCTCATAAGAAAATTAAAATATGGCATTTGGAGACTCACTACTGCAATAGGGACCAAATCTGTTCCTTTCAAATGAGGATGTTCCATTTTTTCATTCAGAGGGATCCTAACCAGGTGGCACTTTGTGTCTCTATGTGTACAAGAGTAGAAGAATTTCTGCTGTTGCTGCTGTTCTTTTTGCTGTAATTAAAGGAAAAATACATAAGAGCTCAAGAATGAAATGGAAATGGACAACTAATTCAGAAAACTGGGAACAATTTTTTTTACTAAGAACTGTATACACCACAAAGCGTTAGCCTTTTATCAAGGCTCCTCTTTCTGACAGCATAGTGTTGGGTTTTGGCAAAGCACAGCTGTGCTCTGGGATAATGCAAAAGGCAGGCATGGTGGCAATGAGGTTCACAGCTAATGGACCAGAGTCCTTTTAAATTACTCTCAGCATTGTTTGCAGTGAAAAACCAGGGACAACGACTGCTGCTAATGTCATCTGGGAGCTGCATCATTTCCAACATTCCCGGACACAGTCTTAAAATCCATTCATTCTGCCTTCAAAGATCATCCTGGGTGTTATAAGCCAAAAGGGAGTGCTTTTTCCTCTCTGTCTTCAGTACTGATTTTAGGCTCGCTTCTGTGCACAATAACACCTGGGCCCTCCCTGCAGTGCTGAAGTAAAAGAGAGGCCTAAACGTTTTAACATGGTGCACTTTATTTACATTTTCAGTGGTGACATTATTTTATGATTACAAAACCAGTATGGTTATAGCCGGATGGAAATTGGTTTACAACGTTGGGGCTCCATCCTCCCACGCTGTCGCTGTCACATATGACAGCTCTGAATTTTTAGAAATAAGCAACCCAGAAAGATGAGGAAACACAATGTGTGCAGCATAAGGAAGGGAAAACTATATACTAATATCCAAGAAAGTACTACAGGTGGGCAAGAGGGTACAGGAAGAAATCAGATCATGACAAGTGGAGGTTTAGAAAGGCAGATTAAATGTTTCCAAAATATGCACAAGATCAGAATCAGAGGAATTATGAACACTACAAATGAAAGAAATAGGGGGCAGTATAGGCAGTCAGAAGTGGCTACAGAATGCATACAATAAGTTTTCACAAAGATACAAGTTAGTTGATGCTAGGCCATTTCTTCCCAATGTAATGAGCAGGTGTGGGAGCAGTAAGTCAGTCCACAAGTAGTTCAGTGGCAGATCCCAGGCTCTCCATGCAGGAGAATCTTGACAACTTTAAAAAAGGGCTGAGAAAGAATATTGCCTATAGCCCTGAGACCCATTGCTGCTTAGTGTAGACACTATTGAGCTGGATAAATGAATGATCTTAAAGCTTCTCCATCCCACCAAATCCTGATCCTCATTGGTAACCTTGTGCATTTACTCTTTAAAAATAACAACATCAATGTAATTGTTAGTTGTGCAAGAGGGGTGACAGCAAATTTGTCCTGCTTGAGGTTTACACAGCTTGAGGTTTACACAGTTCAGCTGCCCACTACAGAACACACATTGTTTGTACTAATCTAGGCCCTTTTCGCATGGTACCTTTTGCCGCGACGGGGGAGGGCGTCTCGCGCGAGAAGCCTCGTCCGAGACGCTGCCGCTTCCCCCCTTCCTTCTGCAGGGCACTTCCTGTTTGCGCGACCGTCGCACGAGCGCCCCGTCCCTTCCTTCCGCAGGGCACTGTGGGAGATGTAGGCTGCACTGGAGGAAGGAAGCGTGTCCACACCGGCTCCCCGACGCACTGCATGGCAGGTAAGTGCGCGAGGGCGGCGTGAGCATTGCGTGAGCGGGGGGCATTTTCTGCTTCAAGCCGAAAATCAAAAAATGTGCGCCTGCCCCGCTGCAGCCTCGTGAGCGCCGCGCAAGTGGGGGGGGTGTCGTAGGAGCGACGCTCCCATTTGCGCGGCACGCAAGGGGCACTCGTGCAAGCAAAAAAACATGCGAAAAGGACCCTAGTCTTCCTTAAGGCAATTTCAGATTGCAAATGTGGTGTATATTTGGCAGTGCACCCAAAAATGCAGGCCAAAAATGCCACAAAAGTTTGTGTAGTTCTGTGAGGCTTTTTGATAACACACACAAGTTTTTAAAAATAACATCAGATTTGTTGAATTTTGCTGGGTCCATCCATTTATTCAGAAACTTCTAGATATTTTAACAGTTGAATCATCTCTCTTTTTTCTCTCCTCTGCTTCTCAAAATCAGGGATCACCAAATTTCTCCTGAAATTTCATTTTAAATAAAATTCAGCAAATATTCTAAACAAAAATAATTATAAACTGCATCAATTGCACAGATTATCTCAAGTGGTCCAAAACTTAAAGAACACCCTTCCATTCTTACAAAAGCTTGACTAACAACTGGTGTTATTTAAACCTCCCTTTAATTGTTTTCTTCCATTTCCCATTTTAGTAAAAGAACAAAACTCTTCTTTTTTCAGAGATACTATATTTGCTTACAGTTTTATTCTAAAATTCTGTGTTTTTTAATGCTGTGTTTCAATCTGTTCATCTCCCCTTACCCCAACATTTTTCTGGATAGAATTTTTTATTTAATTATTTAAATTTCCAAAATTCAAGGCTTATCATGCAATTTATTTTACGTATGTTGTGAGGAAGGATATATAAACTTGTCTGTTCCTTTTCTATAACATTTCCATTTTTCCAAGCAGAAGTTCAATCATCTCATTTCCACATCAGTTTAAGTCTGTACTATACATTTGTAATACAATTTTCTCTAACATTCACATTTTTTTTACAAATTTCTCATTACTATATCTTGTTTTGTGTGCAACCTTCCCTAGTATGAATTATTGTATACAATCTACTTCTGTGACCAGAGAACTGGGTCACAAAATTTGGATAAGTGCACAAACAGAGGGGTAATTGCATTCTGGTTCACAAATTATTGTGGAAAGTTCAAATTAAAATACGAAAATATGAATCAGATTAATTTCTTGCCATCCTTAGTTATGACCTACTTTGGCAACTTCAGTGAAAAACTGAGGTGTTTGTACTTGACTTGATTTTTTTACATCAAACAATTGATTTCTGACAGTGTATGGCATCCTATTAGTGACATACACATATGTAAGTGTAGATTACATTTATATATGTTTCTTTTTGAACAAGGAACAGAGGGTCAGCCTATAGCCCTTTGCACCTGTTCAAAATCCCCCTACTCAGCAGCTGTAAAAGCCAAAGAGGAGGAGATGCAACTGCTTACCAGTGGGCGGCAGGGGCTAAGGAAACATGTCAGACAGTGAAGATGTGACTGCTCTGGGCTCCAAGGGGAAGGAAAACAGGATGTACTCCATCTGAGAATGCACCTTGATTTCTTCCTCCCCTAGCTGAGACTAGATGCTTCATTAATGTCTGAATTCACACACACACAGACACACCCCTTCTCTTCCACACCAATAAGAAGCAGTGCAACATCCCCTCCCAGCTTCCAGGGTAAGGGGAGGACATAGAACTGTGAAAGCAAAATTTTATGCTCTGCCTTCTTGGTGTAGCGTCTCAGGCACTGCATGACAGTGACAACATGCAAAAAGTATTGAGTAAATGACATTGTATTGAGTAAAAGTATTGAGTAAATTATATTTCTTTTTCAAGTAAGGCATAACTACATCCATTCTAGTTGTAAAGTAATAAGGGATAACTTTATTATTTGTGTGAGGTAACTGCAACTTCTAGTTACTATTATAGTTCAGAGACGTAGTATTGGAGGAAGGATATCACTGATTCCAGTGCTGGCTTGCACCACGCCTCATGCTCTGATTGTTGGTGTGATGTCAAGGGCCTTTTTCGCATGGCATTTCTGATGCTAAAGGGCCCCTTGAGCGTCAGGAAAATGTAAGGAGTGGTCCACATGACGCACTCACATTTGTGTGACGCTCCAGGGCCTGACACGGACTGTGCATGCATTTTTTCATTTTCGGCTCAAAGCCGAAAATGCTGCATGGTCGCACATCACTCCGGGGCCCCGCGCACACTTACGTGCAGAGCCTTGGGATCCAGGCCAGTTGCACTTCCTTTCTCAGTGCAGCCTGGGAAGGTCCCAGGCTGCACTGCGAAAGGAAGATGTGGGGCTCTCATGCGAGCAGGAAGCTCGTGTGGAGCTGAAGAAGAAGGGAAGTGAGGAAGTCTCTCACCGGAGGCTGCTTGCATGAGCACCACACCCCAGCACCAAAAATGGGTGAGTTGTGTAAAGGGTCATGGACAGGAAGAGAGTTGTTTTTGTACCACAGGGTAGATAAACCTGGTTCACGTGGGAAAGAACGGTTATTTAACCATCACTCATTACTAACTGTGTGTGTATATCCTCACAGATAGCTAATATGAGCACATTGTAGATGATTACCAGTTGTGGTAGGCTAACTACTGTTCAGTTGTTGTTCCTCTTGAGATGATCCATATAAAATTACTAACAGCTTCCAAGAAATACCTCAGAAAATATTTTGAAAACCACTGGTATATATTGTTTGACTTGTGCATGTGGTGGTTGATATGCAATAATATCTAATAATATATTGTATTCAATAGTTCACTAATCTATAACATAGCATTTTAACTATAACATACAGTGCTATTTGATACATAGCAACCAACAGCTTATGAGACCCTATTTCAAGGGTTCCCAGCAAATGTAAAAAGTATCCACACACAGTTAAAATACAAGTTTGCTTTAAAATGCCCATTCAAGAATTACTAACAAGAATGAAAAATCCAATGAGTTTCAAATACTGTATATCCATCCCGGTTATTAAACTCTAGCCCTTCCTCTGTTTTTCCATATTTCCCTTTACTGACTGAATCAGTTGCTGCTGGAAATGTCTGGCTGGAGATGGCCAATAGGGCCTTCCAATAAGAGATTTCTTGCTGTCTGCTTGGAAGGATGTCCACTGAAATTGTTCCAATGTACAGCTGCTAGCTGTGGATAAGCTAGCAGCAGCTGCTGTTTCAGTGGCCGATAGGCACACAACTCTTATTGAATTGGGCCCCTCTGTATCATTGTGTCAGTGCTGTGATGTAAATCTTTCAGTGGCGAGGATTAACCTGACCTATTAAAGCCAATGAGAAAAAAATGAACCCAGCCATTTGTGAGATGTCCTCCAATATGTTGTTCCTTATAGCAGCTGTGATTAATCCACATTCAAGGGGAAAGCAGCAGCGTATGTAGCTTGTTCACTTTTCCTCTCATAGTAGTTTGCTTCTGAACAATTTCTTTTTTAAAAAAAATGTTTTTATTAAAATTTAATTACAAAAGAAAAAAGAAAAACAAGGGGGTTACATCTTTTTTAAGTGTATCCCACCCACCCACCCACCCCCACTTCTGCTTATAATCTCCAGTTGAAACTACATTATTTCTGTTTACTCAAAAGAAGAGCAGTTACATTTCTATTAATAGTAAAAAAAAAATTACATTTATATCTTGTTTCCATATCTTTTACATCTTATAAACCCAGTACTCCTTTCCATTCCCTTTCAAAATTCTGTATTGGTTTGTTGTTCAAAGAAGATGCTAGTTTTTCTGTTTCTACCATTTCTAAAACTTTCAACTTCCACTTTTGTAGATTTATATCTTTGTTTTCTTTCCAATGTTGTGCATACAACAACCTCGCTGCTGTTATCAAATTTAACAATATTCTCAGCTTCTGAACAATTTCTACTACTGTTTATACTACTTCTATGACTATTTCTACAAGCTTAGAATGCTACATTTTAAAAGTAATCTGATACTATCATTTGTTATAGTATTTTACAGTTGTAGTATACAGTGTGTCTGTCATATATGTGGGTGTTCCATTCCACGAACCTCTGTGTGAAACAAAAGATGCAATGTGTGTGTCTCCCCACATTTGTGCATGCAGAAGTTGCACCAGAAGAGGGCACACCATAGTGTTGTTACTTGTTAAAAAGTAACTCACTGACTTACTTTTTGCATGGTTCATGAATTTTGATTACATTTCATTACTTTACAGGGGAGGGAAGTTTAAAATTGGTAACAGAATGTTATAACACCTGAAAAACTCTGCTCAAGTTGCTTTAAAATTCCTTTAAATGGCCTTCAAAAGTACTGTTCATAAACTATAAAACGTTTCTCATTCCACCAATATAGTTTACATGTGCGGGGGCAAAGACACCATGGAATAAAAGGCAAACACAGAATTGGCAAGAAAAAAGGCCACAGATTTATTGGCTACAGAATACAGGATGGGTTGGCACACACATGGGTCTGGATCATGGTGTCAATCAATCTGCCTGTTGACTAATGAGCCAAACCTCCGGCCAGAGCCAGAATCTCAAGGTATGGCAGGGGATGGCCCGCCAGCCAAGAACCCTCACCACCATGGGCTGCCAGACAAAGTGTGACCTCCTGAGCTGGACACGCCCACAACCAAGTTGCACCCCCTGAAACCCAAGAGGAACCACCATAGCAATGCCAAAAGGCCCTTGGCACTCACTAACCTGGATCCAAGACCCATATTACCATCCCAAAAGTAGTGACAGAAAGTTGCAAACAATATAAAGAGTGGGTAGCTGGGCAGGAAGCTGCTGAAGTGAAAGAGGCTGACTCGGGAAATACTCCCCATCTGACCAGAGTGAAGCCTGTACCCCCGCACCCAAGCCAGGCTGGGGCAGCCAATGAAATCAAGGCAGGCCTGATTTCATTGGCTGCCGCCTTCACGGGCATCTGAGAATGCAGGCTGGGCCTGGAAGCGGCTATCCCCTGACCCAAGCGGGCCAGAAGAATAGCCAGTCCCCTGCTCTCACCCCACCACAGAAATGGCACAGTGAAAAGGTAAATTGTGCAGTGCACTTTTTCTTACACATTTAATTGTTTTTTAAACAAGCTGTTACTCTCCAGTACTCCCACATTAGTAGTGGTTTTGGCCACAGTTTGTTGGTCATTTGAAGGTTTTTTTCATCTTGGAGGTTTTTAAGCAGAGGCTTGATGGCCATCTGTCGGGATTGATTTGAGGGTGTTCCTGCATGGCAGGGGTTTGGACTGGATGGCCTGTGTGGTCTCTTCCAACTCTACATTTCTATGATTTCTATGCAGGGCTGGACAGGGCTACTGTTAGTTGGATTTGTAATTGGTTGACCGACCGAACCCAAAGGGTGATCACGAATGGCTGCTTTTCATCCTGGAGAGAAGTGACTAGTGGGGTGCCACAGGGTTCTGTCCTAGGCCCAGTGCTGTTCAATATTTTTATCAATGACTTGGATGAAGGAATAGAGGGCATGCTCATCAAATTTGCAGATGACACCAAATTGGGAGGGGTTGCTAATACACCAGAGGACAGGATCAAAATTCAAAATGACCTGGATAGATTGGAGAGCTGGGCCAGGGCAAACAAAATGAAATTCAACAGAGAGAAATGTAAGGTCCTACACTTAGGCAGAAATAATGGAATCCACAAATATAGGATGGGGGACACGTGGCTGGATAGCAGTACGTGTGAAAGAGATCTAGGAGTCTTCATAGACCACAAGCTGAACATGAGTCAGCAGTGTGATGCGGCAGCCAAGAAAGCCAATGCAATTCTCGGCTGCATCAATAGGAGTATGGTGTCTAGACCGAGGGAGGTACTGGTACCACTCTACTCTGCTTTGGTTAGACCCCATCTTGAATACTGTGTCCAGTTCTGGGCACCCCAATTCAAGAAGGATATTGACAAGCTGGAGCAAGTCCAGAGGAGGGCGACCAAAATGGTGAGAGGCCTGGAAGCCATGCCCTATGAGGATAGACTTAGAGAGCTGGGTATGTTTAGTCTGCAGAAGAGGGGACATGATAGCCATGTTTAAATATTTGAAGGGATGCCACGTAGAGGAAGGAGGGGACTTGTTTTCTGCTGCTCCAGAGACCAGGACAAGGAGCAATGGATACAAGCTGCAGGAAAGGAGATTCCACCTGAACCTCAGGAAGAACTTCCTGACAGTCAGGGCTGTCCGGCAGTGGAATCTGCTGCCTCGGAGTGTAGTGGAGGCTCCTTCCTTGGAGGTTTTTAAGCAGAGGTTTGATGGCCATCTGTCGGGATTGATTTGAGGGTGTTCCTGCATGGCAGGGGGTTGGACTGGATGGCCTGTGTGGTCTCTTCCAACTCTGAATTTCTATGATTCTATGAATCTATGATTCTATGATTACCAAAAAAGGGTAAAACATTACATTGTTCATAACTGGTTAGTTCTAAGCTCTTAGTTTGTCACAACCATTGGATTTGTATCTTGCCATTCCTCTGAGGAATGCAGGATAAGAAAGACTAAGCTTATACCATGTTGTCCTCACAACAACCATTCTGTAAGGTGGGTTAGTCTGACAGCTAACGATCTGTCCAAGGACAAATAAGGATTCACCCATTGCTCTTCACTTACATGATTCTGTAGTAATGCTTCAAATGACCAACAAACTGTGGCCAAAACCACTACTAATTTAGATATGCTTGTTTGATTAAGTAATTGACTATGGCCCTTTCGACACGCGGAGGAAGAAACGGGCAAAAACACGCTAAAACAGAGCTTACCTGAAACCGGGTAAGTCTGTTGCCACATGGAGTATCGCATTTTCACTGCTCCACACTCGTCGGCACCCCGCAGCATCCTGCGGCACCCAAAATGGCAGCTGGTGGAGGCTCTCCACCAACCAAAGAAGCTCGCCAGCTAGAAGCCCGCCCCCTGGCAGGTCTGTAGGCGTGCCGTTGTGCACGCCTGCAAATTTCCACCGGGTGCTGCGACGGGGCTGCACCCAGTTGCATGGGACAGCACGCCCGTGCTTTTTAAAAACCTAATGAAAAGTGGTTTTTAAAAAGCATGCGGCACCACCACTTCCGGTCGCCCTAGCGCGGATTGGAGTGTGGAACTATGCAAAAGTAGTCTGCCCCGATCCACTTTATGGTGTAGGCGACTTCTGTCAGAGGTCGCTCTATACCATTTTTTAACCCCCGTGTGGAAAGGGTCTATGTCTTGTAGAAGAACAGAAAGCAATAGTAAAGCACCTAAAGACTTTTCCTGTATAATCAATAAAGAACAGTAAAATGGGCTTGTAGTTTACCCTCCAACTGTTCTGGTTTGACAAGAATAACCCTCTCCCACTTTCTCGTCTGTTTTAAAAAGTGTTCTGGTTTTTATATCCTCCTCCAACATCCTCAATTTATTTTATTTGCTACAAACTGAGTGCAAATTAGGAAAATAGGTTTGCACTCAATTAACTCAGCAGGAGGAGAGGAGAGGAGAGGAGAGGAGAGAGGGCCGTAGATTCAGAATTTGGAACAGAATACCCTGTGCTGACTCCCAATCCTTCTTGAGGTAAGGTTAAAGAATAAGCATACCTTATAACAGCAGAGGAGTGAGGGAGTTAGAGAACTAGTTAAGAAAGGCTTTCCTTGAGGAAATCCCTCTTGAATTGCAGCACCCAGAATTGTACAGGAGGTGGTCTCTCAGAGACATGGATTTCCCCTCCCAATTTACCTAAAATAGGATCAGTTTTGCAGAGA
Source organism: Ctenosaura bakeri (assembly GCA_948474755.1). Taxonomy (NCBI): domain Eukaryota; kingdom Metazoa; phylum Chordata; class Lepidosauria; order Squamata; family Iguanidae; genus Ctenosaura; species Ctenosaura bakeri. The sequence continues at coordinate 128,144 of CAOLHI010003824.1, forward strand.
AGCATTCCTGATTCAATTGTTTTTCCTGTTCCCTTAGTTCTGATTTTTGTTTGTTTTGTAATATGTCCCAGTGCTTGGAAAAGTTTTTGATTTTGGCATACAACTAGCTATACCGATGGGGGACTCTAGAACCTGAATACCAAAAAATTATTTTTTTCAATGCTGTAATATTTCCTCTTGGCAAAGGAGTTGACGCTCCCTTGCCTTGATGAATTTGAATTTAGCTGACAAATTGGAAAAAAACGTGGGCGGGAATCCCATTGCACAGTTCATTGGGATTGATGCAGTGCAGATAAATGATACCTACATCTGTGCACCTTCAAATGCAGATATTATTTAACCACAATGCATTGGTTTCAGTGGATTGTATAAGCAGCTGTGCATTCAAGTGTGCACCCCTTCACATTGTACCCCAGCAACGCATACCTAACTATTGGTGACAAGAGCAGGATTAGGTGATTGACTGCTTAGATGGTGTAAGAAAGTTTTGGAGGTGTGGCTATCTGGAGCATCAGAGCAGCCTGGACGCAGGTTGCCAGACAACTGGATAGCTCCTCAAGAGAGAAACCCAGCCCAGTTGTGTGTGGGAGGGGTTGGTGTCTGAGAGAAAAAATTATATAAAGGCAAGTACTGGTAGTTGGTTGTTCATTTTGGAGTCCTTCAGTGAGATTCCTAACAAGAAGTTATGGAACAGAGACCCTTAGCTACTCAGAGGATGTGACTGAAGGGTTAATTCACAATGGAAGCCTAGTGAGAGGCAGAAGAGTCATTGAACCCTAGTAGAATCTGATCAGAGAGCTTGATCTAGATTGAGGGTTGAACTTTTGGTAGAAGTGTAGCCAAAGGGTTCTTATATGATACCTGTGCTTTATGTGAAAGTCCAGTATACAAGTCAAGTATAGTCAAGTATACAAGATACAAGTAAACCATCTAAAAAGTACACTGAAGAACTGCATTAACTTTGACCTGCATATGAACTTTAATATATTTTTCTTATTGTTATCTAAATAAATGTTAGTTTATTTTTATAAATGCTGATTTAGCTGAGTTTTATACAGTATTTAAGGTAACACAGAAAACACACTACCATAAAATTATTGAGTAATTCTAAACAGACATTGAAAACCCTCAGTTTTTTACCTAAAAGTGATATTATAAGGAGGGAGGCAGACCTGAGTGGTAAAGACAGGGCACCTTATCAGACTGGGAACTGCCACACCAATCTGGGAGAAGCAAGGGCCTGTCATGACACTGTTAGGGGAAGATAGCAAGACAAAGTGACAACCTAGTTGTCTGTGCATTGAGGGAAACATTCTGTCTTTCCCCTTCACTATTCAGAATGGGAATGCTTGGAAAAGGCACTTTTCTGCACTACAACTCCCAGGCCCTTTCCGCATGTGGGGGGGGGAATGTCCAAAAATGGAGCTTACCGGCTTTGTTTTCTGACCGGCCGAGTCCGTCGCCACGAGGAGCAGCGCAAGTTCGCTGCTCCACAGTCCTCTGGTGTCCCAAATGGCGGCTTCTGGTTGGTGGAGGTTCTCCACCAACCGGAGAAGCTCGCCAGCTGGAAGCCCACTCCCGGCAGATCTGCAGGCACACACTTGTGCACGCCTGCAAATCTGCTCCGGGGCCGGCGACGGAGCGGCACGGGGTTGCATGGTCCGTGCTTTTTAAAAACCTCTAAAAAGAGGTTTTTAAAAAAAAACACGTCGTGCGACCAGTTCTGGTCAGTCCGGAGTGGACTGAGGTATGGAACTACAAAAAGTAGTCTGCTCCAGTCCACTCTACGGTGCAGAAGACCTCCATTGGAGGTCGCTCTCTACCGTTTTTATAACCCGGTGCGGAAAAAGCCCCAGAGATATCTAGCAAAGATGACCACCTTGAAAAACTAGGCACGAGTGTAGGTGCTGGAGGAAAAAAGACATTTCTAGAAACTGGAAATATTCTTTTTTTACTTCAAATTCCAGAATCCCCCAACAGCATGGCTGCAGTGGGGTCCAAACTAACTATGGTCCAAATAGTAACTTTTTCAATCTCTGCTTGAAAATACGTAGAGATTACTAGTAGGCAGAGATTACCAGTTGCAGAAGAGACTGCATGGGGCTCCATTTATGTACACTTCATGAAAAAAAGCTTTGGTATCACTTCAAAGAGAAGCCAAGCTGCAACAGCAGCCTCATAGCATAGCAATCTCCTTTTGCAAAATTGTATAAAGGGAATGACATTATGTCATCATTACAGCACACGTGAAAGAATACCACCTCTTGCTGGGGTTAGTTAATGACACTGCAAAACAATATTTCCCCATAATTCTACTTGGATCATTGTAATTATGTGTTTTTAAATATGCCATGGGACCAGGAGCCCTCTTCAATGTGAAGGAATGCTTATGGGGAAATCACTTTCACCCTTTCTTTCTCAACTAAACATAGTGGACAATTGCGGGTCTGTGTGTAAGCACAAGTGTCTTGAAATATTTGGAGTGCATGGGCTGGAGAGGAATGAAATATCATGCCTTTCAGCCAGACCATATGGAGAGTAAATAGCAAAGGATCTGATAGCAGGTTCCTTTCAAGATGTACAGGAATAGCAGCACACATCTCCATGGGATCATATGCATGAAATTCCTTGAGACTTGAAACCTGTTGAGAGTCTTCAAATTCTTCTGCATATAAGAAAAGTTTATTTATTTATTTTCTGGACTTCTGTATTGTTAGAAATATTTTTTGGATATACCTTTGAAAAAATAAAACCTTTGAAGAGTTGTCGTGCAAAATTCATAGTTTTGGTGACAGAACATTTTTCATTTGCCAGTGGGTTGGCAAAAGGAGCTAACACTGAACAACTAATCAGCATAAAGCTGACAGAAGAATGGACTGTGGTTGCTAAGTTAGCCCAAATTGCCAGTCTAATGTGAGTTTTAAAGGACAAGCCAATTGAAGATTTATTTTTTTTTGAAAGATCAGAAATCATTTATGGACTTTTTGAGCAATAAGAAATCTAACAATGCAATGATCTGTGGTTGTGGTTACTAGTAATTCAAGTAGTATTACTTTGTTAGATCTGTAATGGTAGAATGACTTTTTTCCCCCTTTCATTAAACCTTGGTTGGGGATTTCAGAACCCCTTTGTGTTTCTGTAACTTAGTGTCTAGTGTGTTAATTAACGGTTAGTGTAATTGTTTAACATATTAGTACTGTGTTTTAGGTATTTTTTTTCTGTCTGATTTTTTTTCTGAATGTATTTCATTTTGGTTATTAATAAGACTGTTTTAAAACTAAAAAAATAATTTTTAAAAAATTCCCAAGAGCCTCTTCTCCAGCCTATGTTCCTGTGATTGTGTTTAGGATTAATTTTTCCCAGACAATTCAGAAATGTCCCTGACTTATCCCAGAAATGTTCCCAGTCATTGCAACCACAAGACCTTTGGGTGCCACTCAAAATGGACAATTTAGATTAAAGAAAAATAAAGATCATATAACTATTAAATGGAACCAGTGTTTTGGAGAAATATTGGAGCCAGCCGATGTGGTAATCCCTATATCACAATACTCCCAGTCTTTCTTTATTTCTTTCTTTTAAATGTCTGGACTTTCAGGAAACACAATAAAAATGTTATGCCAATGATACTTGACATGATTCAAGTTAAATAAAAATACTTATTTTATTACTAAGTTATGAGTCTGTGTATAAGCAAAAGAATGCAAGAACTACTTAATATTATTTTTATGTGTAATGAAATATAGAATAGCTATGAATCCCAAAACAGAGCTGGGATATTGGTTAAGGCTCTAGTAGTTCTGTAGGCTGTATTTCAGAAGCAGGAACTGGCAAAACTACTTCTGAGTATTACTTGCCTAAGGAAACCCTATAAAATTCATGGGGGCACCATAAGTTGGCAGGCAGCTTGAAGGCACAGGTGACAGGGATGAATGTGACCCAACTAAAGTTAAGCACATATATGCCCAACTTATTTCAGTGGTTCTGCACACACAAAAATCACTTAGAACAGCAAATTGTGACCTCACTGGAATTACTTCTCTCTTTGGCAGCTTCCAGCTCCAATATAGTTCAAAGCAATCATCATAAAAAGGGAATCTAGATTAGCCTTCCTGCTATTCACACTGTTCATTCCAACTTGCATTTAAGCAATGAATTTATCTACTGGGTCATAAAGAAGGACAAATCTATTGATTTTGGGTTTTTTTCTCACTTGTCCATTTGTTTTTTCAATTGAACAAAATTCTTCCCAATTCCTACTTGGCCAGTAACTATTCCTGCTATGGAAAACCTATATAAGGAGTGCCGGTCCTCCAATTTTAAGGCATCATCTTCTTGCTTTCAGTACACATTCTGGAGTGCAAGATAGGAATGAGTGCTGTGGAGACTGGATGGGGCCATTTCTTTCTGTGATCAGTTTCTGCATTGCTAAAGTAATATTTAAGTGATATGACCACAGGATCACATCCAAAAAATCAGTTCACCACTGACAGATGCATCTGGCTTATTTAAACTTCATCCTAGCAGCAATACAGCTATTCACATAAAATTGTCTCCCACAGTGTAACATAACTTTTAAAGGGACCTCTTTTTAAAGGGTGGGGGAGTGCAGTGTAGCACTTTATATTACGTGCAAGAATCCATTACTACAGGATGGCCCTCTGTTTTGACAGCCCATTAGAAGACAATTTGACTTTTACTGTGATCTCTACTGCGGTAAGCTGCTTAGAAGTGGCTACTATAGTCTCCTGTCCATCCTCTCCCTTCCCTCTCATCCCTTCCAAAGTTTCTCAAACTGCTGCTGACATCAGGACTCTGCAGGAAGAAACAGTCACTGCAGGGAAATACTGAGCTGCCTCAGGGGTTGCTGGATAGGGTGCTAGTGGTTTGCTGCTTTACAACTTTTCCTATCTTGTTAACTTTTCCAGTTCCGTTCTCACATTCCTTACCCTGCCCTAAATGGTTGAAGCTGCAGTGCAATTTTCTTTCTTGGTCTAAGGTACATATGAATTGCATCATTGTTAGCAAAAATGCATTTATTCTTTAGCTCTGCTTGGGAACTTGATTCCTTTCTTTATCAGTTCTTGCATTTATTTCTCTCTCTTTCTTATCCTCTTTCCATCCATCTCCTAGCTAAACACCTTCTCCTTCTCTTCCACTCCACACACATTCCTCGCAATTCCTTCCTACACTAATTTTCTTCCTCTCTTTTTTTTCTCTTTTTTTTTTTATCAACTCCTCCTCACTTCTCCCAACAACTATGGCTAAATGTTTTTGCTTTTTCTTCTCTCTCTCCTTCTCTTGTCCTTTTTCTGCCCACCCCTTCACATAACTCTGGCTAAATAGTTTTTCTTTCTCTCTCATCTCTTTCATTTTCTCTCTCATCCTAGTTGCATTTGTCTTCTTCCTTCTTCCTAACCCTTTTTCTCTTTTGCCTTTTCTAGACTTCCAGTTCCCCTGGCTACAGCCATTCCCACACTACACTCTTATAGCGCAATTATTCCACTTTCAACATCCTATGGAATCTGGGGGCTTGCAGTTTCAGGAGGGGTTTCCGTAGGATGTTGAAAGTGGAATAATCATGCTATAAGAGTGTAGTGCTGCAATGGCCTACATTTGTCTTCTTTCTTTCTTCCTCCCTCCCTTCCCCATGCTTGTCTTTCCCCCTCTCATTTTTAGCTCCATCTACTCCAACCTGCCCTAGCTACACTCATAATCCTTTTTCTTCTTCTATACCTGTCTCTCTAGCTTCCTTTTCTTTGACCTCCTCCACAAAGAAAATCTTGAAAACAGGACAGGCATATGTTAGATTTTCAGCATTTTAAAACTGTAGATCCCATTATGTTTAATGGGCTTGCTTCTGAGCAGATATGCACAGACTCCTACTGGGTTCAATTTCCCTTTCATTTATCAGTACAAAGATCTTCCAGAGGAGCTGAGATTTAAGGACACTTGTATAAGAAATGAAAGAAAGGGAAAACTGCCAAAGAAGAATACAAACAAATCAATACTGGTGTGTGGAAAGTCAGAAAAGCTAAACCTCAGAATGACATCAGGCTCACTAGAGAGATTTAAAATAATAAAACATGTTTTTTGTTTTTGTTTTTTGCAGAGAGGCTGTGTTCAGAACAAGAGGAAGCACAAGGAAAAGGTAGGGCTACTGTGTAGAGCAGATTGTGAAATGCTTCCAAGGGACAGAAAGAAGACCAAACTGTTTAATACTTTCTTTGCCTCAATCTTTTCCCAAAATGAAAAGTGGTGAAAATAAAATAAATCATGCAGTAAGGGGACTACAGCCCAGAATTGGTGAAGAGTAGTAAATGAATTCCTAGCTATCCTAAATTAATATAAGTCTCCAGGATTGGATGAGCTGCATACAAGAGTGCTAAAGAAACTTGCAGATGTAACCTCAGAGCCACTGTGAGTAATCTCTGAGAATTCTTGGAGGACAGAAAAAGTCCCAGCAGACTGGAGACAGACAAACCTTTCTTGTTCTCATCTTCAAAAAGGGCAAAGAGGGAGCATGAGCACCTATTGACCAGTCAGTTTGACATCAATACCAGAAAAGATCATTAAGTGATCTCTGAAGAAATAATTAAATAGTCAGTCTGTGCACAGTTAGAAAGCAATGCTGCACTTGCTAAGAGCCATCATGAGTTTCTCAAAAACAGGTCATGCCAAACTAATCTCTCTTTCTCTCTCCCCACCCTCTCTCTCCACACACACTCACCCCCCCACCCAGCCACCCAGCCACCCACTCTACACACACACACACACACACACAAAACCACATATACAGAGACAGAGAGAGTTACAAGCTTGGTAGATCAACGGTGTGCTGTGGCTGTAGTATATCTTCATTTCCAAAAGGCTTGTGACAAGGCCTCCCATGATATTTTTTCAGGCAAGCTTGTAGAACTATGGGCTAGACAATGTTACAGTTAAGTGGATCTGTAATTGGTTGACAGAACACAGACAGTACTCACTAATGGCTGCTCTTTGTCTTGGATATAAGTGACTAGTAAGGTGCCTCAGGGTTCTGTCCTGGGCCCAGTGTTGTTTAACATCTTTATAAGTGACTTATGATGATGAAATAGAATGCATGCTTATCAAATTTGCAGATGATACCAAATTAGAAGCTAATACCCTAAAGGACAGGATCAGAACTCAAAATTACCTTGACAGATAGAAGATAGACCAAAGGATTCAAATTACAAGAAAAGAGATTCCACTTCAGTTTTAGGAAGAACTTTTTTACTGTGAGAACTATTTGACAGTGAAATAGATTGCCTGGGAAGGTGATGGAGAGTGGTGGAATCTCCATATTTGAAGGTCTTTAAACAGAGGTCGGATGGGCATTTTCAAGGAATGCTTTAGTTGTGTCTTCCTGCCTGGCAGGTGGGTTGGACTGAATAGCCCTGGTGGTGGTTCCTTCCGACTCTAAGATTCTATCACTACCACTCTCCATCCAAACATGGTTACTGTTAGTAATATTATTATGATTTTAATGACTGTTATTTTGGGCAGGAGGAAGGATTCCACAACCTGATGATAAAAGAAGAAATACATACACACACACACACACACACTCAGCCATGCAGCCAGGGCAGAGCACTAGCTAATGGGGGTAACACATTAAAAGCAGAATTTAGAATTTTCTTTTTGCTTGGAAAGATGATAAAAACAGAAATAAGATTTTTTTCTTTTCAAAGTGGAGTTTGGACACCTTTCTTTGTTTAGGTACAAGTGGGATGTGTTGAATATCTCTTATCTGGAAATCCAAAAACTTCCAAAAACTGAAACTTTTTGCCATCAGCTACACACTTACACCTTTGAGGCAGTGGTGACAGTATTCCTGCTCATTTGTCTCTCAGATCCTCAGTATCTCTCCAGCCTCTTATCATAAACACAACACATGTAGCAAATGAACAAGGTGTGAGGCTAGAGAGAGATGAGGGTCCGTGGAATGGCAGGAACCCAAGTGTAGTGCTCAGCTCAAATCCATGCCTTCTGCCATTTCATAGATCCTTGTGTTTCTCTCTAGCCTTGCATGTCTCTCCAGCATCATGTATTCTTTATTGCTACTTGTGTTATGTATGAAATTCAAGGCTGGAGAAAAACTGAGTATCTGTCAGTATGAGGATATAAGGGATCTGATACCTATATTAAAAAAAAATTGTACTCTACAGGAGATCTCCAGGGAGCTAACCAGCCACCCACTTCTGCCTTTGAGGTGGTTGCTGCAGTGCTTCTGCTTGTTCATTTGTGAGCTCCCCAGACATTTTCTGTACATACTGCATTCTGTATATATGCAAACACAGGTATTCCAACATCCAAAAAAATCTGAAATTCTGAAATGATAATCATATTAATGATATAATGATTAATGATTAATAATATAAACACCACCATACATGATAGTACTGGAGCATACCCACATGACATATTCAGCAACAATCCCTAGGTCTCAGAGTTTGTCCATGAAACCTTAGGGCCTGATCCTGAAACTCTAGGCCTGTCCCTGATGTACATATAATATGACCGTGCACGGTATCAATACTTGCTAGCATCTCTCACATTCCTACTTCAATGCTTATCACGTTACTAAGACTGAAAAATACTGTGTCACAATAAAATTTATAATTTTATTCCTGTTTCCAGAAGGGCATCTATACAACAAAGAGTCTTGTGCCATTTCAAACACTAGCATGTTTGTAATAGGGATGGGACGAATCCAGAATTTTCCAAATCCGGATCCGAATCCCTGGAAGGTTCTGGGAATCCACGAATCTCACAAATCTCGAATCTTTTGAATCCTTTTTTAAAAAAGAGTTTAAAAAGCAAGGGAAAGAAGGATAATCTTGGGCAAGATACACTCTCTCACCCTTAGCAAAAGCCTAGGCAAAAGCAAACCTCCCTCTGAAGAAATCTGGCCAAGATAATTGTCATAGTTTTGCCTCAGGATCGCCCCAGATTGAAAATGACATGAAGGCCCTATCTACATAGGCAGGAAAATGCCGATTAATCCCACATTTTCCTGCCTGTGTAAACAGGGCCACATACTACAGTAGAGAACTAATCCAGCTCAAAACTGGCTTTTCTTTGCATAGCTCCTTCTGGCATCTTGGAGTCTGTAGTTTGATGATGCACTAGTATACTTTGGCAGAGAAGTCTGTGACACCTTGTAAAACTCCAAACCCCAGAATTGTGTCTGAAAGAGGTTTGCAAGGAGCTATGCAAAGGAATGTTTCAGCTGTCCTTGAAATCTCAAGCCTGTAGCTTCCAGTCAAGTACTGATCTTAAATATGAAATGTTCAATTTAAATATCTTAGAATACAAGCCCAGATGTAATTTCTGAAATTGTACAAGAAAGGCCATTCTTACTCCAAGGGCAAAACTCACTATCCTCCCTTGTATGTCTGGTCTCCCTGCTTTTCAGGCATCCCAGTCTCCAACAATCTATTTGGTTGGCGGATTCGAAAGATTTGGGTTGCTTATTTTGGCACAGGGATTCAGATTCGGGAATCTCGAATCCTTACCCAGGATTCGAGGATTCAGTTGGCCCATCCCTAGTTTATATTAGCATAAGCTTCATTGGACCAAAATTACAAAAGATTATGATGATGATGGTTTTATTCATTTATAGCCTGCCTTTCTCTCTCTAATGAGATTCATGATGGCTAACAGCATTTTAGAACAACACAGATTAAAACTATGCAACACAATAAAAGTAAAATATAACATTTATTTTAAAACATTTAAGCAGTTTATAAAGTTAAAAACATTACACATTAAGCACATTAAAATTCATTAAAAGGCTACATAAAACCTTAAAAACAGCACCACATAACATTAAAAGCCCACCTAATTCAGTTTCTAAAAGCCTGATGGCATAAAAAACATTTTAACTTGCTGGTGAAAGAAGCGCAAGGATGAGGCTATCTGACCTCACTGGGGAGGCGGTTCCAAAGTCTGGGAGCAGCCAATGAGAAGGCCCTCTCCCTGGTTCCCATCAAATGAGCTTCAGGAGGTGGTGTGAAAGAGGGAAGGGCCTCTCCAGAAGATCTTAGAGCTCTGACGGGCACATAAAGAGAGATACTGTCCTTCAAATATTCTGGATCCAAGCTATATAGGTTTTTATAGGTCATCATAAGCACTTCGAATTGTGCCCATAAATGGACTAGCAGCCAGTGAAGCTGTTGCAGCAAGTGAGTTGTGTGCTTCCTGTAACCAGCGCCAGTTAACAGTTTGACTGTTGCTTTTTGGGCCAACTGAATTTTCTGAGTAATATTCAAAGGCAACTCCATGTGCAGTGCATTACAGTAATCTAAACAGGATGTAATCAAGGCATGTGTTACCATGGTCAGATCCGACTTCTCCAGGAAGGGGCACAGATGGTGCATTAGCTTGAATTTTGCAAATGCACTCCTGGTTGCTGTTGAAACTGGGCCTCTCAGCTCAGGGTTGAACTCAAGAGTCCTCCCAAAATGTGAACCTGCAGTTTTAGAGGGAAGCATAATCCCATCTAAGTCAGGTTGAACTCCTTAATTCCAGATTTGACTTTAGAGTGACCAAAACCATCTCTGTCTTGTCTGGCTTAACCATCCATTTGTTTCAAAGTGTCAATCCTGTCACAAATTTATGCCATAATAACCCTCCAACATTTCACAGATGAAATCACAACATATGAAACCAAAAGAGATTAGCGTGTGGTCAAGAGGGCAAAAGTTTTTAATGAGGAAGAACATAAAAGCTTTTGTCTGAGCCTGCTGAGAAGGACAAGATTCTGCCCTGTGAATTCAGTTTGCAGCAACTGAAGTAAGCTGAAGCCAAAGGAAGAAAGTGGGAGGAGGAGAAAGAAACTGTGACATCTTAAAAGCAGCGGGGAAAGTGGGACAACAGAGGATTAATCAGGACTGACTCTGCCAAATTGGGACAGTTGGGAGAAATATGCATAATATGACAGTTTTTAAGGTACTGCATGTTTCTTTGTTGTGTTATTCTTACATGTCGTATAGTCAGAATCATCATGAACATACACATTTAAAGTGTCTGGACGAATCCTAGGCGTTTTGCAATTCTTGCTCAGTATGTCAGCTTTGCTGATTTGCTCTCAAAGTGTCAGTACTGTCACAATTACTGTCATAACTGACTAGGAGGAGATGTGCTCAGGCCATGAGTGACAGACATTTTACACAGTCACCTTAAGGGATTACATAATTCTTGCTCCTGTGAGAGCAAGAATTTGAACGTTTTAGAATACATATTCAAAAGTAACCATGAAATGCAGGTTTTACCAGACCCTGCAGATGGATTTATGCTCTTTGATATATTTATGGAGCTCATCAATGAACAAAGGCGGCCTTTTTAAAGCAAGCCCAGACTTCACAAACCCAATTTTGGGATTGCTTGGGAACAAAACCCTGTCTGGGCTACAGAATCCATTTTACACAGGCAGATGGAATGCTTACAGCTTGTTCTTTACTGTTATTAATGTTCAAGGAAATGTGGTTGGAAGAGTTCCATTATCTGAACCATAGGAAGGGGTTGGAATAGCTCATGAGAAGCAGCAGACAAACCCTAGGTCTGTGGCTTCCTCATCACAGCTGTAGTTCAGAATAAGTTTGTGATTCTCAAATGTTTCAGCCATCGTCTGCCAAACAAAGAGACCTCAAATCATTCCCAGTTGCATGAATAAAAATAAATGCTGTTTTTCATTCAGGCAGCGCCAATGCAATATGAGTTACTGAATGAGATCCATTGTACACAAAGATTACATTCAACCTGGTTATTGAACATTTTTCAGAGGTGCAGTGTCTATGAAATTCAGAATGTGACAATCAGAGTCGCACTGCCTAATAGCTATTTGTTTTGTTGTCCCACTAATGCTGAATGTTTCCAGAATGACAATTAAGTGCACATGACTATAGCTAGGTGTTACAGGAGCATATTTTGCGGAAGCCAAGTAGAAAAACAATCCCAACATTCCTACTTCTTCACCTGTAATTTTGAGCAAATTGAGTTTTAAGGCCTATGAGGTTGAGGATCTCTTGGGAGTGACATTCCACAAGTTGATGTGAAATGTTCCCTCATGGTTAAAATTACAGCCCAACATTCTATATCAAACACTCCCAATGTCATTTTACATGTGTTTCCATATATTTCAGAGTAAGTGAGCTTTGTGTTTTTTTGTTTAATAACATATGCTGGAGTGAAATTAGCTGTGGGAAGATATGTTTAGTAAAAGCTCTGTTTGGATCCATGCCACCTGCATGTGCTGCTGAAGAAAGCCCTCAAGTAATACAGTAGGAAACCTCTGTAGGTTTGCAGTGCACTGTCAAACACTTCTTTTTATATGTTTTGGAAATTAAAAAAATTGGCATAAATTGCTGTTTTCCTCCACTTAAGAGGCACACAATCCTTTCTCCTGTTTCCAGAATACAGTAGGTGACAATTTCATACATTGCCTTTGATTTTATAAGACATTTAGCACCCCAATTTGGGAGGGCAATGCAGAAGAGTTCTGATCTATTCCAGTTACGCTTTCTTCAAAGGCATGTTTCTCTTAGAAGTCTTACTGAGCTAACTGGTCAGAATGGTTGCAGCAAGGTCAGAGGAAACACTAGAAAACAGAACTGTGCAGCTGAGTGCAGAATACAAAGTAATGCGTGGAATGAAAGACCTTCCTAGAAAAAAAAGCCTGAATAAATACCTTCCAAAAATCCTGGTTTATCCATTCCGTTGCCTAAGCCAAAGCTTATGAAAGTTGCTTCTCTAAACTACAGCTTCCAGAAATCCTCAGGCCATATGGCCATGCTAGTGAGATAATTCTGAGAACTGTCATCCTTAAAAGTAAAATCCAGAAGCTCTTCTTGAAGCTCTGGTCAAAGTAGTATTGGGAAGGACTCCATAAAGACTCCACATTGTAGTGAGATTAATTCAACAAACTAAAGAGAATGATAATCTAACCTGTTGCAATTAATGATATTTTTCTTATGTGTGTTTTGTAATCTGTGATCATTCCTAGTGCTGTTATTTGTTAAACTATTGAAAAAACTCTGCCTTACTGACATGACTTTATGAAGTCTTCAGAGCACCTAAAATAACCTTTTTAAACTAAGTGAAAAATCATGCCACCCATTGCAGTTAAAAGACAGTATACAGAAAAAATATGCATTTCCTTGCTTTTAATGCCCTCAAGACTTGCCAAATAGCATATTTCTGGAAGTTTTTTTTTTTTTTTTAAAAAATTAAAATCTTAAAAGTCAAACAAACTGTGGTCTAAGCTTAGTGTGTATTTTCTCTGCCTGATAATGTTTCCAAACTCTTCTCAAACTAAAACTTTGTGCTACACCGAGAAGCAGCCTAAACACTCCACAGTAGCTATCATCTGCACCTGACACCTGGATTCATGCAGGAAAAAAATGTGTGCTTATGCACGGGGTAACCACATGCAAAATCCAGTCACAGCTCTGTGAAACTAGTGTGCCATTTAAAAAGAGAGAGAAAGAGAGGAAAAGAGAGGGTCTCCTACAGGTATGCTACAAAAAAACTGGGATATGTCATCTGATTTATTATCTTAACTGGCAAAAAGCCCAAGAAATGAAATGGATGACAGCTAAATGGTTATGGTTGGGATCTCTAGCCTTTTGCCCCCATTATTTTAGTCTAGTCCAGTCTACTCTAGTCTGTTCCATTATTTATACTCCACCTTCTACCAAAGGCTCAAAGCAGCTTACAAGATTTTTCTTAAAAAAAAATACACAGGTTAAAAATACATAAAGCTAAAAGCATGCAAAAATTATGATTAAAATAGTTTTAAACTGACTATAGAATTTAAGCCATTTAATACACTGATTTAAAAGAAAAGAATAAAAGTTCAATTCTATGAAGCCTTCTGGAATAACAGGGATTCAGCTGCAGATAACAGGACATGAAGGAAGGAGCCAGCCTAGACTTGGGAATTCCTGATTCTAGGGGCAGCTGGCAAAACGGTTCTCTCTCACATTCCTACTAAATTTACCTGCGAGGGTGATAGGATTTTAAGAAGTGCCTTCTCTGAAGAGCTTGGGCCAGCTCAAACAGGAAGATGTGATCCTTCCAATAGCTTGGCCCTGGCCCTGGCCCTGGACCCACTGAGTCCAAACAGGGCAGGCTAAGCTCTCCTGTTGCCTGGGGCAGGAGAAAAGTGCTGCCTCTTATTGCACCACTAGTAACATAACCCTGGAGGTGAGGCTGGGGCAGTACCCAGCTGCTGCCAGAAAAGAAGTGGCAGCAGATGGCACCCTACTCATCCACTGGCCAGCTGTCCACCAGATCAAACCCCTTACCTGCCTGGCCAGGGAGGAGGAGGAGGATGAAGAGAAGCATTCTGGTGTGGCAATGCCTCCACCAAGAAAGTGACATGGGTTGGAACTGTGGTACTCTCTACATGTTATTGAACTGCTACTTTTAACAGCCCCAGCCAACATAATCAATGATGAAGACCACTGAGAGCTGCAACACCTGGAAGGCCACGTATTTCCCATTTCATACTACAGGCGCTTAGCTAGTGGCAGCTGCAAGACACCAGTCAGAGAAGCTCTGGAGAACACTGTGAACCAGTGGCGGCTTCCCAGGGCAGCAAGGGTTTGTTTGGGCAGAACAGGGAGCAGCAAACCTGCTACTCCCTGCATCTCAGCACCTGAGGTAATTTCCTCAGTGAAGCTTTGCATTTTTCAGGATATGCTGCCAGAAATAATTATACTTGACCCTTGTCAGCCTCCACCTATCACAAACCATAATTAGCCTGACAATTTGCACATGTTTGCAGTTCTTCAGAGCCTTATGCCTCTCTTTCCTGCTAATATTTTTCTGACTTCTTATAGAAGAGTGATCAGCTGTACTGCTACAAAAGATATCAATAAAAATATCACCTCCACTGTTAACAGAGACCTGGCCAAAAGGATTTACTTAAAGTGTACTGACTTTGACTGCCAAGTAGGCACCTAATTCTGTCTCAGGTATAGTTGTAGTTCTGCAGTCAACTTCAGATAGGCTGACAGAATATTAAAAATGGTTGAGAGCCATTGGGATATAGTGGTTTGAACCTTGGACTATGACCCTAGAGGCCAGGGTTCAATTCCCCATTCAGCCATGGAAACCCATTGAATGACCTTGGGCACATCACACACTTTCAGCCCCAGAAAATCCTCTGATAGTTAACTTTCAGGTCACCGTAACTTAGAAACAAATTGAAGGGATACAGCAGCAGCAGCAACAACAAAGCCCTTTTAGTAAACTGCTACTGAAACAACTGCTACAGTCAAAAGCTACATACTGGTTGGAAATTCTCAGTAATCTGCTCATAAGCTATTACGATTTTTTTTTGAAGATGATGGCTACAAATGTTCAGTGCCATATGGCCTGACTTTTTCCAATTCTGCCGGCAATACTCAGTGGCTAAGGAGAAACTATTATGGCCCTACTCTGCTTAGTTTGCTACAGTCACAGCTGGGATGTAGATTTTCTCTTACTTCATTCTTGCATATGAAAATCTCAAAAAAAAAAAAAATCCCTATTGTGTATTGTTGCATGTTTTTGATCTTTCTTTCTTTCTTTGGGCATTTTGGAATCTTTTACATCCCTAACTCACAAACAAGCTTGTGGTCTGCTTTTCCATCATCCACTTTGAGAATCATGCCTACTTATTCTTAATAGAATGACATACGTAGCTATTCCTCTGGAAAGTATTATTTTCCTAGGCAGATAATAGTATGGGTCATTTTTTAAAAACCTCTTTGCATCTTTTACTAATTCAGACGCTCCCACTGCTCAATTATTCAACAGGATTAGTACTCTTCATTACATGTGGTCTATGGAATACACGTATTCTCTAAAACGGGACTATGCAACAGCTGAACATAATAATAAAATAATAATGATGTGATACCTACAAGCTACACTGTCTTTGTACTCTAATATATTGCTTTGGGGTTGTCCTATGTCCCATCATAGCTAGAAAATGGAAAATTTACTTTTTTTGAAGTATAACTCCCAGAATCCCTCTGTCATCATGGCCAGTGGCCATCCTGGTCAGAGGGTTTTGCAAGTTGTTTTAACTTTCAAAATTGTGTTAAAATAAGAACTACCAGCCTTCAAAAGAATCTGCCTCCTGTCTTACTGTGTGAGTCACTGTATTTGGGTGTGCTTTATCTGAAGTCTGGTAATTTTGACCAAAGCTTTTTTTTAGTCTACAGCTCACAGATTCCTTCACAATAGTGTGGGCTGTGAACATGTTGGCTGATGGATTCTAGGAGTTCTAGTCCAAAAAGTAAGTTTCTTCCATTGCAAAAGAAATTACTGAATGGTCAAAAGCAGACCTAAAACAAAGTTCAGTTTGATGAAGACAGCAGCAGAGCAATGAATGCTACAGAGATAGATTAGACAGACAACTTTATTGGTGGCCACACTGCGCTTACAGAAGCATTTGATTACTGGATGAATTTAGTTCTCACGGCATGCTGGCAGTTCTGTCCTACCATACAGCTTTAGAATGTCTATAAGAAACAATGATTTTTCCATTCAATTCCTTTTTCATGCAAGGGGTCACTGAATGGATTGAGGGATATATGCCCCATGTTGATCTCCTCTCATTCGATTCTGTATCGTTCACTTCTTCAATTGAATACAGATGGCAAGAAATATTTCTGAAGTGAAAACATATGGAAAGTGGGGAGAGCCACATTTGCCATTTAATTTCTATCAGTTGTGAAAAGCAGAAGACTGCTAGAAAGAAGTCTGCACAATTCTCTTTCATACTTTTATGTGTGCATTGGTGTGAGTAGATGTATTTGTACATACATATAAACATGTGGCTTATATCATATTCAACAGCTCACATACTAATTATGGCTCAGTTTAGTACAAAGATGGGACAAGTGACCTTCCAGGTGTTGCTGAACTGCAACATCCATCATCCCTCACCACTGACTGTGTTGGCCACAGCTGATGAAAATTACAGTCCAGGAACTTCTGGGGTCCATACATCACACTCACAAACACCATTTTAGTAGGTATAAGCAAATGCTGCATTTTCTAGTAATGCAGTTTGGATTGGCAATCACAATACAAAGCATAGGGAACTTTAGTATTGACCTGTCTTAATTTATTACCTACTATTTTCACATGTTACAAGAAGTTACCGAAATGAAGGTAATTTCTTTTCAAGAAATAGGTGGCAGAAAACAGAATTTGTCTCCATGAAAAAGCAAGTAATGTTCCAAAGTGAAGCATGACATTGTGCTTAACATTCAAACTCTGTTGGCCTTGTAGAATCAGGTAGAAGGAATATTTGTAAGCATTCTTTCCCAGGTTGAAAAACATGTTTCCTAACAGTCAGGAAACACCAGTGGGAAGCATAATAGACTAATGAGAACTTTGAACAATTTTCTTCTAGTATTCTATATGCCCAAAGTGTTGCAGAGGAATTATTCTGTGGAGAAAAACATATTTTCTGTGTGCAAAATTTATTTACTTTATTTAATATCCTAACTTCTCCCAACATGGGATCCAAGGCAGCTTGCAACAAAGTTAAAACAAGATAGATTAAAAAGATTAAAACACAGTTAATCAAGTTATTGTATCAAAAATCATTCATTTTAAAAAGAATAAAATAATTTTAAAAATTGTAACAGTATAGATAAAAATATGCATGCACATATTTAAAAAAATATCTCCCACAACAAATTAATCAAAATGTGTGTTTAAATGGAAAGGTATTTGCCTGCTGGTGGAAGGAGAGCAGAGAAAGAGCCTGTCTAGCATTCCATGGAAGGGAAATGGGAGCTTAGGCGCAGCCACCGAGAAAGCGCTATCTGGCTTCTTCATCAGTCAGGTCTCTGATAAGAAAGCCCTCCCTTACTTTTTTTCCCATATGTATAGGGCATTCAATTCTATTTGAGCCCAATTCAGATATGGGCTTGATGTGGTTCAGATCAATTCTGAGCCTAACTGGTCCAATACAGGCCCCAAATCCAAAGGAATCTGGATTACCTGTCATCACCCACTGCCTGAAATTGAGAAATCAAAATAGTGGTATTTTTCCCCTCGCACACTTGCATAAAATTTGTGGAAATGGTACAACTCAAGGAGTGGATTAACACATCTAAATTTCAAGCAAGAACTTCTCTCTGTGTGTGTGTGTGTGTTTATGTGTCAGACACATTTAAAGCTTGATCTTTCTAAAAAAAAAAATTAATTAAAAGCTATTAGCTCCTCAGTCTTAGCATTCGTGTTTCTTTTGTCTTGGGGATTGCCCCACAAGGAGGTTACTCCAATACAAGAAAGTATTGGAGTACCCTCCTAGAGCATCTAGAGGATCCACAACCACTACAGTTGAAGCGCTGCCCCAAAGAAGAACAAAAGCAGTAAAACTGCAGACACTCAGGCAGTAGCATTTGGTACAAACAGACAGGCAGATATTACAGATGGTTCTTGTTTTTCCAATCTGAATGGCAAGCAGAGAGCACAAGTCAGCTGAGTCTGTTAAAGTCTAATTTGATATGGTAATGACAAGGGTAACAAAATGACAGCTGACTTGAGGATAGTATACTTTTGCTTTATTGCAAGCAGTCCAACTAGTAAGATTAAATGACACAACTTAAGGAAGCTGAGGTGGTGGTGACAAGATGCTTTACCAGCAGTCCAGTTGGGAAATTCCTCAGTTGCATCTCCCTGATTCCCATTAAGGCATTTGGTGTTCTCAGCTGGCACTGGAAATTTCTATCTTATGGATCCATACTTTTCCTATGCCATCTTTTCCATAGAGGTAAGAAGAGGCTGAGAGTTACTACTGTCTGGGGGTTCACCAACATTTGTTCCTATCCTACACATTTTGCTCCTACTACTGAAACTTTTGTGCCACCAAGACTCCTTGGTGCTGCCTCTTGCATTGCTTAAGTAGGCTGCTGGCATTGTAGTGCTCTGGCAATTTCTCCTTGCTCATTTGCTGCCTTCTATGATAACAGGTAACAGTCCTGGGATCTGCTGTCAGTGAAAGTTGTCTCCATTCAGAAGAAAAAGCTTTCCTTTTTACTCCTGAGTAGCATAATTTATCACAAGCATTCTGGCCTCAGAAAGTGAACTGGATGTTTAACAATAACCTGGGATGGGTAGAATACTTATCCTTTCCTAAAACATGCAAAAACGTTAATGAAATTAAGCAAATTAACAAGAAAGGCAAAGAGGTGATTAAGCTCAGCTTGAAACACTCACAAAGACTAAGGCCATTTCTGCATAAGGTTGATACAATGGCTTGGGGCCAGCCTACCTGCGGGATCGCCTTCTCCCATACAATCCGCCCCGCACACTAAGGTCCTCTGGGAGGAATTTACTGCAGCCAATCAGAACTAGGTTGGCTGCGGTTACCCAGAGGACCTTTTCTTCTGTCGCTCCCAAGTTATGGAATGGCCTGCCGGAGGAGACCCGGCACATTACCAGTCTTGACTGCTTTAAAAAAGCAGTCAAGACCGTTCTCTTCCGACAGGCCTTCCCAGATTAGTGTTCCACCGCCTCTCATCATTGTCTTCTGTGTTAATCTTGTTTTTAATTTGTTTTAATTAACTAATATGTTTTAGGGGGATAGAAGGGTTGGAGGGTGGGGAGGATAGGGTGCGTTTTAATGTTTTAATGTTTTTATATATTTTTGTAATGCCGCCTCGATCCATTGGGAGAGGCGGGATGAAATAAATTTTATTATTATTATTATTATTATTATTATTATTATTATTATTATTATTATACATTGTAGCAGCACTGAATTCTTACCCTCTGGTCTGCACATTGTATCGTTTTTAGCGTTGTAGTTTTCCTCATGGTTCTGCACATTTTCAGCTCCTAGAACAGTTCACTGCGATGAAAAACTGCTGTATGTGGAAAAAAGAAAAACTTCAATGTAAATCTCCTAAACGGGTTCTGCTTCAGTTTTCACCTACATGCAGAAATGTAGTATCAATTCACATCGCAGAAGTGGCTGGCTATGGGCGTTCCCAGGCTGTCCCTTCCATCATTTCTGTCCTCATCTTTCTCCACCCATCAAAGGACAGACTGCTGTCATTATTGTCTTCATGCGTTAAACAGACAGCAGGAAGAGAGTGGATCTGGTAATGGACTAAGATGTGTTTTTTTCCATGTATCAATGAACATACATTCCTAAGCACAAATGTAGCAATGCAGAAATGTATTAAAAATGTGTGCATTTAAAAAAAACAAAACAGACCAATCAGCAATGGTGAGGTGAGGTGAGGGAGAGAAATGAGAGTGGCCAGGGACTTGCTTTTGCAGATGCAGCAACCACTGTTCTCCGCAGTAGTACAGTGTAAATGAGGAGGGGAGTGCAGACAGTGTAGTTTCTGAATTTCTGAATTCAGTTTCTGAATCAGAGTATAAAAACACCACTCTTGACACACAGTGAACTGCTCCTCCCTTCTCATGCAGAAATGGTCTAAATGACAATCAATAGCCATCAAAACGTTCATCACTGGTTCATCAATGATCTGCTGCTATAAGCTAAACCTAGCAAACTAACAAAGAGATGTAGGAGACAATTGGCCATATAACTTCAATCACCCCATACAACCCTCCACATAAGCACTGTACTTGGAGACTGCTGGTGAAATTTGTGTCCCAGATTGCATATTAGAAATATCAATGAGCAAAGCCCAGCTCCCCTCCTCCTCCTTCTGTATCACACCAACTTGGTGGTTTCCTTATATGATTATGTGGGAGACGTGCTGTCTGAATTTTCCTCACTTAGTTTAAACATCCAGATCAGTCTGAATTATTTTCTGAGTGTGTCAAACTCACTCAAAGTGGTCAAAATATGAATTACTTCAGGTTGCACTGTTCCACTCTGGAACTTAATTGGGCCAATTTTATTCAAACTAAAGCTGGTACAAGTTGGTATGAAGTCAACTGACTCATTTCAAAATTCAGTCAAATCGTGTGCACAACCCTGATAAATAAATCATGAAATAAAGAGGAAGTGTAACATTAAAGTATGAAGTATCTATTTTTGCTGTTACTTCTAAATAACAAAGATATGCATGTATTTCTAAGGCCATTTCCGCAGTGGGCATTTAAAACGGTGCAGAGCAACCTCCGACGGAGGTCTTCTGCACCATAGAGTGGACTGGGGTAGATTACTTTTTGTAGTTCCACACCTCAGTCCAGTTCTGCGCGACTGGAACTGGTTGCGCAACGCGCTTTTTAAAAACCTTTTTTGAGGTTTTTAAAAAGCGAGGAGCGGGCAACCCCATCTTGCTCTGTCACCGCGCTCCGGAGCAGATTTGCAGGCGCGCACAAGTGCGTGCCTGCAGATCTTCTGGGGGTGGGCTTTCAGCTGGCGAGCTTCTCCGGTTGGTGGAGAGCCCCCACCAACCGGAAGCTGCCATTTTGGATGCCGGAGAACTGCGGAGTGACGAACTCGTACTGCTGCTCTTCGCGACGGACTCGCTAGGTCGCAGGAAAAATCCGGTGAGTCCCATTTCTGCCCATTTCTGCCCGATTCACACCCCACGTGCAGAAAGGGCCTAAATAATGCTTGTGCTGCTAATTTATCAAGCTCTTGCTTATAACAAATCTATTACTCAGTTTGACCACACAGAATGAATTCAATATTACCAGAACATTAGAACAGTCTTTGAAATTCTTGTAATCTGCAACCCTCACCACCACCTAAAACAATTATTTGTGTTAAGTAGGGAGCAAAAAAAGAGAATACTCAAAAATTTTCCTTTTGTCTTCCACCTCCTGTCCCATTTATTTCCCCTTGCAGTCCTATTAGCACACATACCTGCAGGTGTCATTGTGGCTACAGGATGCAATTTCACTGTCTGAATTTGAACGGGGTGCTATCTGCAAAATCATGGATAGACAAAATCATGGATTCTTCTTTGTAATTGCATCTCTTGGGAGTGGGGTTTTATGTTAAATCTATCAGAATATTTAGAGTGTATACCCAGTATCAGAGGAAGAACACTTTGTGTCCAAACTTCTATTTACTTGCAAAACAAACATCTTAGCAGGATATTCTCTCCCTTCCAGTGGACAGTATTAGAGTACTCTGTGTTGATCACAGATGACATAATGAATAAGCTAAGCCTTAGAACAGCCAGTATCTTTAGTACAGGGGGACTTCTTCTGTGGTAAGTCTGTATAGCAGTGACAGCAAACCTCTTTTTTCAATGAACAGAGTATATTCAAGTGGGGCTTTCTGCTAGTAGTGAGCAAAGCCAAAGAACACACCTGATTCATATACATCAGAATGGAAAAAGTGTGGCCAATGGGGAACATGCAGCTCCAAGGCCATGTTTGTGGCCTCCCCAATCCTTGAGAAAACAGTTCCTAACATCCCCTAGAAGGTGTG
Organism: Ctenosaura bakeri; assembly: GCA_948474755.1. Taxonomy (NCBI): domain Eukaryota; kingdom Metazoa; phylum Chordata; class Lepidosauria; order Squamata; family Iguanidae; genus Ctenosaura; species Ctenosaura bakeri. The sequence goes on from CAOLHI010003824.1 coordinate 150,549, forward strand.
GGGGACAATTTTGCTATATTTGGTGCCTTCCCCTTCCGCAGCCATTTTAGATCCAGGAGAGGCCTTTTCTCTATCAGGAAGTGACCTACAAACAGATTTTCTAGATACATTCTATTGAAGAAAATGATTATCCTGGACCTAAAACAACTCAGGTCCACCCACGACATGGTGAAACTGCCCTCAAGAGCTGTAAGAAGCATTGAGTAGCATTTTTGTAAAAACATTTGGAGCGATTGCGGATGTGTGAAACAAGCTTGTAGAGGCAGAGCAGCCCCCTAAATTCCACCAACTGCCTGATCTACAGCTGAACTGTACATTAAAAAATTCAGTTGATGTGTAGAGGAAGGTAATCTGGAGTGCAGAAAGGGCAGAAGTAATGCGTCCTTCCCAGTGTAACACCAGTCCAATTGTCCAATTGTCCAGCTGAAACCACACAGGACACTTAGAGCTTCTCCCCAATAAAATATTTAAGTTCAACTAGATTAAGCCATAGGAAAAAAAAGTTAACATAAAAGTTAACAAAAAAGAGGTTAACATAACACACATTAACTGTGTGGTCCTACTCAGTAATAAATCTTGTTATTTTCAGTGGGGCTTACTCACAAACATTTATAGCAGGACTGGATAACTGCAGCAAGGGGAAATTTTGCCCTGTTCACCAAAAACTGGTCAGAAGTTGCCACCTGAACTCACTTCCGATGTTTCAGTAGCATTTTCAGCTGTTGTGAGGAGGTTCAGCAAATCCACTGCTTCTGGAAGCTTCTTGCTGTGATTTTTCTTCCAAGAAGATTTTGGGGACTGCAGTCTTGGGGATGTGTGCAAAAAGTTTGCACATGCTACATGCAGCCTCCAGGCTACAATTTCTGCATCCCAGTATGTAGGATTAGAGCCTTAGTAAACAAAAATAATATTTAGTAAACAAAAATACTAAACTACATCTCCATTGGTTTTGAGCAGCAAAAAAATTGCCAGAAAAACAATCTGGAAAAAAGGTTGCCAACACAGACAGTATGCATGACTCCTCTTGCTGATATTGAGGAAATCGTTCATTTGCAACTTGGGGTTGCAGACAAATTTGGAATAAATTCCATTAATAAACCCAAATGCACAGGGCTCCTGTCTGTGGATTTGTTTCTTCTGCATCTGGCTGGGCTGGCTAAAGAATCTGCCATCTGAAAGCAACAGCACGGAGGCGATTTTAGCATTTGTGT